>JAVQJD010094776.1:0-13896 GCA_036023655.1 Nannoperca australis | reverse complement strand
GACTCTATTTTCTATTCATTTCACAACGTATGGTGGTGAATAAGTGTGACTTTTCATGGAAAACACAAAATTGTTTGGGTGACCCCAAACTTTTGAACGGTAGTGTATATATATAATATTCGTATATTCTTACAAATAATTGCTTCATAAACCTAAACTATGAGTCAGTGTCTTCTGAAAGTATTTATAGTCTGTGTACTGTGTTCTTATGTTTTATCGCTTTTCTTTGTATGAATGCCCTGTTTTGATAATTGACATTTGACGCCCGATTGCTCACTGTGTCTCAGGGACAACTGTATGAAGACCCCAACTCAGTGGACATCAACTCAGAGGAGTTTGCCACCCTGCCTCCTGAAATGAAACATGAGATACTCAAAGACATGAAAGAGTTTTCCAAAAGACGCCGGACCATGTACCACAAACCTCCAGAGGTACTGTTCATTCTCATTCACACACACACACACACACACACACACTCGCACCCATCTCCTCCTCTTCAACACGGACTCCTCTTAACTCCCTCGTAGCGTTCAGGAGACTTTTCCCAGTACCAGTTGGCCGGCCTGCTGCAGAGGAACCAGCTGAACCAGCGTCTGCACGGTGTGGAGAAGGAGATGAGCCAGCGCAGCGCCGGCAGCGCTCCACAGCTCTGCCAACAGGACGGGGACCAGCAGAGTCACAGCATAGAGTCACACCGACTGGTTTCAGAAGACCATTCCCACTATATCCTTATTAAAGGTGAGGGCAGCTATGATGATATGTTTTTCAGTGTTTTACAGGACAATTGTCATATTTGTCATATTTCTTGAACGCATCAAGAAGAAAACGTTTTAAAAAAGTAGTCACTTATCACAACAGTATTATTACATAGTGTCACTTTGATATAAAAGAAAGCACACAAATCTTTCAGTTTGATATTTTAAATCTCTGCAAGAAGATTTGGTGCCATATTCAATAGAACCATAGAAACCAATGGTTGCCTAGGAGGTTGGAAATGAATCTAATTTCATGGTGTCTTCCAGATTGCGTTTTTTGTAAGGTTGAGGTTGCATGACTTGTGGAATGGTGCTTCGACCGGGCTACCGGTAAAAGAAACTGTATATACGCAGGTTCCAAAAAGGGTGAGACGGCCCCAGAGAGCCAACCTGCAGCTGCACCCTGGTCTGGGAGCTCCCTGACAGGCTGCAAAAGACGAGCCGCAGGCAGACCTGAGCCCCTGTGGCGGCCTGCTTGTGAGGAAGAGGAGAAAGTGCGGGCTCCCTCCCCAGAAAACTCCAAACCCTCTGTCTCAAAGCCGCCTCAGGGAGACACATCACCGCCCTCGCCTCGCACACTGAAGGCAATCCAGGCTGCAATGAACGACAGCTCAGATGAGGAGAAAGTTGACCGAGATAAGAAGGATGGTAGTTTGTCCCCGTGTACCCTGCAGGCAATCCAACAAGCCCTCGCCGAGGACGAAGACGACGCTGCTGAACACGGGACGCCAATCAGCAGCTCACCCACCAAACTGCAGGCGAATGTTATTCGTTGTGCGCCACAAGTGGTCATCAGCAGCTCAGAGGAAGAGATGGAACTGGATGACGTGAATTCTTTACCTGATCAAAAATCACATTTTAGGGGGAAACCAACAGGCCAAAGTTCACACGTGAAAGATAGTTTGTTTGTTAGTTTGGAAGATGAGATGGAGGAAGTAATCGGTCAGAGAAATAAAGCACTTCGCTTTGCGGCGGTGCAACAAGCTCACAAGAGAGAGATAAAGTCAGGAGAGGAGACAAAGAAAGGACAGGTGATGGAGGATATAGGGACAGGAAGCAGAGGACAGACAGCGAAACGAGAAGAGCTGGAGAGAAGAGAATCAGAGGTTCAGTCACAGGGCGCTGCTGCTTCCAGTGGAAACACATTATCCATCAATGTCTCTGCAAAACCTCTCAACGCAGAGACTGAAATTCATCCTGATGACGTGAAGTCGAAGGGTCGTGAGGAGAGCGAGTCAGAAGGTACAGTAACAGTCGGTTTAACATCACACTCAGTCATCATTTCTTAAAGCAGTAGATATTAATAAAAGTGCTTTTTGTGTGTTTTCCCAGAGAGCTTCATTGAGGTGTCAGAAGATGAATTTGAAGAGGGAGATTCAGATGACTCACTTGTGTTGATCAGAGACAAAGGATCTCCAGGCGAAGTCGGCAAAGATGGGACCAAGCAGGGAGAGAAACCAGAAGGAAGTCTGACACGGGCTCCCAGTGAACCAGCTGCTGCTTTGACATTAGAGGAAGAAGAAGCAGAAAAAAAAGAGAGACAGAGTGAAGAGAGAGAGCTGAAGGAGAAAACGGAGACAGAATCCAGCTCAACTCCAGCGATCAATGAATGGGAACACTTTGATGTGGTAAGACACGCAAGATTGTGACTTCAGTGCTAATATTTGAACTATTCTAAAATGACTTGGTGTTGTATGTAGCCTTGCATATTTTCTTACTTTTCTTGGGTGAACCAACCCTCGAGGTACGTTTTGCACCACTTCGACAATTTTGTCATGACATTTGCATGGGGTTTGTGATAATTGCCCAAAAATCACTAGATTCTTGAGGTAGACACTGATATCTGAGGGTTTCAAATATATGATAATAATCGGCAATGTGCCTTTTGGCATAAGATAAATCATTTGTAATAATAATTGTAATACTTTGTTTTTGGGATGATGCCTTAAATGACTCTTTTATTTTTATTCTTGTGACTGCAATGTTTATTCACAAGTATTTTTTTGAATAGCGTTTGAGCTGGTTAGCTGTTTAATGTGTGTGAGGCAGGGCTGACAGTGTGTGTGTGTGTGTGTGTGTGTGTTGTGCTGCAGGATGAGCTGGAGGCTCTGGAGAGCTCTCTGCAGGTGGAGCAGAGCAGCCTGAGGGAGCTGAAACAGCTGCAGGAGAGGATGGCAAACACGGTCACTGGGCAGATGTACCTGGAGAGCCAGGTGAACCAAAATCACATCAACACACAAACCACAAAGGCATTCCACCCTTGTATTCTTACCCTTGTGAGAATACAATTGACTTATGAGCGTCTGTATATAGAATAATGAATGTAGGAAGCAAATAAAAATGTAGATACACATGTATACACTTTGCCATGGACTGAGATGTGCCAACCCAGAGGAGGTGTAAGACTGGAGGATACATTTATCTGTGGTGCCTCTGCCAAACATTTCCAGAGTCAGTATCAAGTCACTCACACTCTCACATGTCACAGGCTGTCAGTATTCTTTCCATCATAAAATCACCACTTATTGTAAGCCTCTAAAGTGCCTGATCTTCATTAATCCCTTTGGCTCGTTTGATAAGGCTGCTAAGAGCGAAGGCAGTTCTCCGGTGACTACTCACGCAATCCCAGATGCCTGTTGAGATAAAAGGGTTGTTTTTGTAAGATCACTTCCAAAGCGTCAGGAAATAAGTAAAAAGTCAAAACGAAGTAAATTGCGTGACATAATAGGAGTATAACCCTGATGTGTGCAGATCAAGCTTGGCTACCTCTTGGATACTGACTTGTTTCTTTGGGAGAAATGATAAAACCTCGTCCCATCTGATACCAGGAGCTGCTGCGGCTGTTTGGCGTGCCGTTCCTGGTGGCTCCGATGGAGGCTGAGGCTCAGTGTGCAGCACTCGACCGCACTGACCACACACACGGCACCATCACAGACGACTCGGATGTGTGGCTGTTTGGAGGGCGACACGTCTACAAGAACTTCTTCAGCCAGAACAAATATGTTGAACACTACCAGTACAGTGACTTCCAGAACCAGCTGGGTCAGTGCTCGCCATCACCTGTCTGTGTGTTTGCATGCTTCTACGTACGTATGTCTGTGTCAGCAGGTCCAGAAAAGGCTATACAGTGTTTAATGTTTGGTCCTTACAAAGTATACATTTTCTCATGTCCTGTTCATTAGCAGTTAACTTTGACTGACAGTCCACATTTAAAATCTCCACTGCTTTATTTTGATTGTTAAATTGGTTTTTGTTTCACATAAGAGTCTAAAAGATCACATGAAAGGAAACATGCCATTTCCATGTTGATTCATGTCCGATCACATTCAGTGTAATGGGGTTTTTTTTGTGGCTCTTTTGTCACTTTCAGTCAAATTTGTTAACGCCTCTGTTTGATGGAGAAACAAGCCAAACCGCAGATAGATATCACATGCTATTTAGTTGTTTTCAATGAAACATGCAGGTACCCTGACCTTTACATATGTCTGTAACGTATATTATTCAGGGACTCTTATCATTTGCAGCTGCCAAGTTACATATTTATGCAGTTGCATTTGCATTCTTATGGAACTGCAGCTGATGTTATTTTACTGCGTTGGGGCCTGCTGGAATGGGAGAGTGAGGTGTTGAAATTGTGGAAGGATTACCACACATTACCATGCTAATCTGATGAGTTCATATTGCACATATCAGAGACAGGTGTTTGTGTTGATGATGACTGATGGGCTGTCAACAGTCTGACTAGACTTACTTCTCTTACTCTCTCAGGGTCTTCCCATCCCTGTTTTTTCATTTTCTATTCTCTGTCCATCTTTCAGGTCTGGATAGGACTAAACTGATAAACCTGGCTTACCTGCTCGGAAGTGACTACACAGAGGGCGTGCCAGGAGTCGGATATGTGACCGGCATGGAGATACTGAATGAGTTCCCAGGGCCAGGCATGGAGCCGCTCATACAGTTCAGGTGTGTGCGTATTCATTGTTTGGGTCAATTAGTCTAAGAGATTTGAAAGTTAGTGGATTTTCAGAATAGTGTATAAAAGTGTTAATAAAAGGTCCTTGATCGTATGTTTTTATGGGATGAGTGTGCAGTCACTATCACACACACACACTTTTGAGAGGTTTAGTTTTACTGACTGCATGTTTAGTTTGCAGTTGCTAAACCTTTTTTCTCTTTTCACAAATCTTTTTAAACGTTGACATCTTTAATGCTTAATCCCTCCACTCTCTCTTCTCCATGACTGTCAAATACAGGACAAATGTGTAAAATTATAATCATCTTAATAATTTGATTAATTCAAAATTAAGGGTTTATATTTGTCTCCTCGTTTTAACTGAACTTAATAAATGGCAAAACTTATGCATGTGCCAGTATTCAAATGTTACTATATAACTAAATAAAATGTCTTATTTCCTTAATTTAAAAAATATACAGTACTTCAACATTTACAGTAAATGCATTATATCTCAAAACATGTGTTTTTGGGCATTACAATAACTAGTAACACTTCTTAATGTTGATGGTTTCTGTATTTAAAGCCTAGTTCCTGGTCATTGTTTCTTCCCTCTAGTAAATGGTGGTCAGAGGCTCAGGAGAAAAAGCGTCTGGTGTCGGATCCTCGGGACACAAAGGTTAAGAAGAAACTGAGAGACTTAAAGCTGCACCCTGGGTTTCCCAACCCCGTGGTGGCTCAGGCTTACCTGCAACCTGCTGTGGACCAGTCCGACAGCTTCTTCAGCTGGGGGCGCCCACAACTCGACATGATCAAAGAATATCCCTTTCTGTCTGTGTGCGTTTGTGCGAGTGTGTTCGTGAATGTATGAAGTATCCTTAACCAGCCTTTTACATTCTGTCTGAGTCGTTTTGGCTGGAGCAGTCGGAAGACAGAGGAGACCCTTCAGCCTGTAATCAAGCAGCTCAACGTCCAGCAGGTAACAGAGAATTCCCAAACAGCTACTTAAACATTGACATTCAATTGTATGAAAAAATACAGTAGCAATATCCAGTGTCATGGAATTATTGTAATTATTTTATTGTTGTCGTTTGTCTGTTTGAAAACCAATTTCTAAAAAAGTACCCCCCAAAAAGTTCAATTTTTCTATACTGTAGTTAAAAGTGTTAATAATCCAATTATGAGAACATATTTGAAACATGGCGGGTGGTGGAAATGACGGGATACATGAGCTCATCTGAAAGAAGTTCAGTCCAGTGTCCAGCGAGCATACTTAACTAGCATCCCTGACTCTTATTCTTAGTTGCGCTCTTTTGAATGTCTCCAGTTTGATTGTGTAGATTTGATTCACTGCAGGAAATAAAACCACTTTGCAGTTCTAATTCGTTTATACCTTATCTCACCCTTTTGGTTTAGACTCAGCTACGGATCGACTCATTCTTCCGCATGGAGCAGCAGGAAAAGCAGGCGATCCACAGCCAACGACTTCGCCGGGCAGTCACCTGCATGAAAAGAAAGGAGAGAGAAGGAGGAGAGGAGGAAAAGGAGGGCAGTGAGGAGGAAATGCCATCCCCATCCAAATCTAAGAAAGGGAAGGCAGCGAGCAAGAGCCCGAAGACAGGAGGAGAGAGAGAAGAGGAGAGGTCTGCGGCAGGAGGAGGGTTTCTGGGGATGCAGGTTATTGTTGAACCTCCTCTTACATCTCTGAAGGATGTGAGCAGCACCAGCCAGGAGTCCCTCTCAGTAAAGGCCACCCCTCAGTCTGCTAAGACTCTACCTCAAAGGGCCAGGAGGAGCAGCAGCAGCAGCTCCGGTGAGGACAGTGATCATGGCGGTGAAGTTGCCATGGTTACAGCCCGATCTGTGTTCGAAGGCAGCCGGCGAGGCCGCGGAGTGAAAAGCACAAGAGGGAGAGGAGGCACGAGAGGAAAGGGAAGGGGGAAGTAGTTGGGATGAAAAGACATACATACAAACATAACATAAACATGAATTGTCAAAGCAATTGTAATAAAGCCTGAAACATGCCTCAGACTCCAAAATAATGTTATTTTTAAGGTAAATGAGTTAAGAGGTCATTAACAGTGATGAATTGAGCTTTTTCTGTAATATAGAATATGTATTTTGTACTTTTGATGTGACTGAACATGTTTACCTGTTTAGAGGTATGGCTGTGAAAAGAATGACAATGTTTTGCATTAAATCTTTTGAAGTATTTCCACAGTAGGTGTCAGTTTGGCTCAACAGTGAGACTGAAACAGGTTCAAGTTTTTGGCACCACACATTGGTTGAATTTCTTTTAGGCTGTATTTCAGTCGGCTTCTGCTTCTGCACACACTCCCAATCCTCATCCTTCTGCCTCCAACACACATACATATATACACCGATCAGCCGTAACATTATGATCACCTTCCTGATATCTCCTCCAGCAGATCCTTTAAGTCCTGAAAGTTGTGAGGTGGGGCCTCCATGGATCAGACTTGTCTGTCTAGCACATCCCAGAGATGCTTGATTGGATTGAGATCTGGGGGATTTGGAGGCAAAGTCAACACTTTGAACTCGTTGCGTTCCTCAAACCATTCCTGAACCTTTTTTGCAGTTTGGCAGGGCGCATTATGCTGCTGAAAGAAGCCACAGTCATCAGGGAATACAGTTTCCATGAAGGGGTGTACTTGGTCTGCAGCAATGTTAAGGTGGGTGGTATGTGTCAAAGTAACATCCACACGAAGGGCAGGACCCAATGTTTCCCCAGAAGAACATTGCCCAAAGCATCACACTGCTTCCTCTGGCTTACCTTCTTCCCATAGTGCATCCTGGTGCCATTCCCCAGATAAGCGACACATATGCACCCAGCCATCCACATGATGTAAAAGTATAAAAGTCATAAAGTATAGCATATTGTGCGATATTATAGTGGAATTGTATTTTAGTTTGTATGTATTGTATTTGATAATGTACAAAGATAATCTGTTCTTAGATTTAATGCTCTTTTGGATTCTGCCATTGGCAGTGATGTACTTACTTATAGCACTTGTGATTCATCACCAGCCCTTACAAGTCTGATGAGACATCTTGTTGTTTTCCATCATGGTTCTATGCACTTGATGTAAAGCTCTTATTTGGAAGTCGCTTTGGATAAAAGCATCTGCTAAATGTAATGTGATGTAATGTAAAAGAAAACGTTCCTTCCGTGGACCCCTTTTGGTAGGTACTGACCATTGCAGACGGGGAACACCCCACAAGAGCTGCACATGTGGAGATGCTCTGACCAAGTCGCCTTGCCATCACAATTTGGCTCTTGTCAAAGTCGCTTAAACATTTTTCCTGCTTCCAACATATCAACTTCGAGGACAAAATCTTTACTTGCTGCCTAACTTATCCCACCCACTGACATGTGCCATTGTAACAAGATAATCAATGTTCTTTACTTCATCTGTCAGTGGTCATAATGTTACGGCTGATTGGTGTAGGGGCTTGTGCACATGTGGAAAACATTCTGGTGTTGTGGAAATTTCTAGCACACCAACTTCTATTTTAACTTGTTAGTCAAACTGAGGAAACATTAGGCTACTCTTCTCCTTCACTCCCTGGCTCCAACCGAGCAGTCGGACAGGGCAGCTGCTGCTGTCCTTCAGTAAGCATGCTCAGAGAGGGCTAGAAATGTGGGGTGGAGTTTAGGGTTTGGATTGTGTAGTTTGTGTAGGACAAGAAGTTGGGAAACACTGTATTTGTGTGTAACTTAAAACTGTAGAAGGTGGCTGCTAACAGCCTGCCAGTGATGTGGATCCAGATTGACCTATATCCAAAGGATCTTCATCTGGGAGCACAAACCAAGAACTGCTTTTCTCTTCTGGGGATTCTTGCCCTCGGGCTTGGACTCCTTTAGATATGGAGACTCAACAGTCCAAGGCCACGGAGGACTCCAACACCAAAGAAGAAGGTGAGAATTTGTAGTAATACACAACAGACAGAAACTAAAGACTTTCTTTTTAATGTCCGTGACATGAATTAGTGCTGGCAGTATGGCACATTTCTTAGTTGTTTCTTTGGATCAAGGCCACACTCTTAAGCAATTCAGAGGTAGTCTGCATGCATAGTTTAATTTACATCCCCATTAAACAGCTGAGTATGAATCTAATGCGAGAGCTTGCAATACGTGGTTGTGTTGAAACATGTATTGCTTGCAAACATTTGTATCTGCTTGTTTATGACAAATATAATGAGACACACAAAAGCTATAAATTGAGCTCATGAGAATGACTACACATTTGCATTTTCGCTCTAGGCTCCCCTGACCTTTTCTCTGAACCGGTGTTGCATAACTGAAATTGTGTGTCAGATGCTCGGAATAGCCATTAGCACTGACACATAGCTGGAGTCCACACTGGCATGAAGTTACAAACAAACGCAGCAGGATCAGAAGGGCATTATGAGCCTAAATGTGATTTATTTATAGAGCAGAGAATCAAGTGTTACCTGAAACGGGATATGAGAGAATAACACCATGACTACTCATCTGCTTAGTTTAAGGCTGGAGCACTTCAATGCAACTTTTAGGTGATGAGCAGTGGTAGACAAAAAAAAGAAACACCTATCAATACTGTACAGTAGCCCTGTAGTCGTATCATGCTGTTGTTGACAGGTATATTTTTATATTAATTTATTGTGAGACTGGTTAAAGGATTGGTTCACCCAAATTGCTTTCTTTCTTAATTGGTGGGATCTAGTCATTCAGTCATTTTAACTTTAACTTTAGAGATATCTGTCTATGAGAGTTCTGCTTCCCCTTTCCTACAGTGGAAGATAATTCAATTTTGTTTCATGCTCACATAAAAAAATTGCCTTTAAAATATCAACATGTCTATTTGTTCCCTTTGCAAATTTAAATGTGTTTGTCACACTGTATGTCTGCGTGTGTTAGCAGTCCTTTCCCATTGTTATGTCACGTAATTTTGATGCACTAGCAATTCAGGGCAGTAAATCACAAGGCAGGTGCACATGCGAGTCATAATAAGCTTAAAAAGTGTATTTCAACTTAAATTGCTGACAAGTTTTCAAGATATAAGGAAAATTTAGAGTGACATCATGTACTGTTGTTGCTGGTTGAACTGTTGGAGCATCAGTCACAAACACTTCAGAATTATATCACGTGGAACGAAATAAAACAGCTTTTTTAACATCAGGAATTGTGACTTGTCAGCAGGAAAAGAACAGGTGCAACGTATAACATTAATAACAGCTCTGTACAATTTAAGTGCCTGAGTAAATGATGACAGTGAGCCAGATTACACAATAGCAGGTCTCTTAACTAGCTAACCTAAATGGAATTTAGCCATCCTTAAAGTGATTAATGACACTAGTGCATCATGACGTCAAAATGTCTGCTGCGAAACAGGACTATTTCTCTATATAGGACATTTTCCTCACTCACTATATAGTCTCACACTTTGATCAGCTCTGTATAAACATGTTATTTTTTAAATACAATACCTGTCTCTCTCCTGTGGGTGCTAAAGCCGGTGCTGCTGTGGATGCAGAGCTAGCCGAAGCAATAATGGCTCGGTGTTTCCACCCCTCTCTCGTTGGCCCGGAGGCCTGGGAGGGATACCTCTTTTCTGATCTGGAGATCCGTATCAAAGAGTCCACAGACCTCTATGGAGCTGTACTCTGGCCCTCGGTACGCCCAAACACTTACATTATCCCAATATTTAGCTGCTGTACAACCTCTTTATTTTGAGCCCTGCCACTAAGCTATTCAATTCAATTCAGTTTTATTTATATAACACTATATTATAACAAAAACTTATCTCAGGGCACTTTTTCGTATAGAGAAGCTCTAGACCAATTCTTTATTTTACAGAGACCCAACATTCCCACCATGAGCAGCACTAGGCGACAATGGCAAAAACAAATCTCCCTTTTAACAGGTAGAAACCTGGAGCAGGTCCAGGCTCTACTGGTTGTGTTTAAAGGGGGGAGGGGAGGACAACATACCGTAGTACAGTACAGTTCTACATAGAGATGCAAAGCAATAGCTGTGGTTGTGGTATTGATGTTGATAAAAAAAATAATAGTAATACTAATATTAACAGCAATAACAGTAAAAGTAGCAACTATAACTTTGTTTCCCCCAACAGGCCATGGTGTTGTGTCATTTCTTAGAGACTAACCGAGACAAATACAACCTGATAGACAAAAATGTGATTGAACTGGGTGCTGGAACTGGGCTCGTCACCATCGTTTCCAGCCTGTTAGGTATGGAAACTTTGCTTGAACTTGTTCCGTCTCTTTTAATTTCTCTCTCTCTCTCTCTCTCTCTCTCTCTCTCTCTGCTGTTGTTTGTATCTCATTCCCTTTAATGCTCAGCTGCACTGTCTCTCTCCAGGTGCTAAGGTGACTGCTACTGACCTACCGGATGTGTTGGGGAACCTCCAGTACAATATTATACGCAACACCAAGGACAGATGCAAGTACATCCCTCTGGTAGGTTTTTATATTTATATTTTATACTGTCGGGTTGATAATGTATGTATATATATTCATGAATCCAAAAGGCCAAGATTCTGGTGGACATTATGTTTTTCATGCTTTTCTTGGCGTATGACCAAATGTAGATTCAACTGTAATTCCATGATATTTGCAGTGCAGCTAAAGATGGATGATATAAAACATCCTAAGAGTATGCAAAAGTTGCCTAAAAAACAAACTTTTTGAGATATAAAGACTGTATTGGTGTTAAACTATATAAAGCAACTCTAAATCATCTCTGTTTCTAGGTCACAGAGCTCATCTGGGGTCAGGAGGTGGAGCAGCGATTCCCACGTGCCACACATTGTTTTGACTATGTGCTGGCAGCTGACGTGGTGTACGCCCATCCTTACCTGGAGGAGCTGATGGACACCTTTGACCACCTGTGCCAGGAAAACACACAGATCCTGTGGGCCATGCGCTTTCGCCTGGACCCAGAGAACAGCTTTGTTGGTCGCTTTCGTCAGCGCTTCCACCTGGAGGAGCTGTATGACCTCCCGAGTCTGAGTATCAAACTGTACCGAGCCTGGAGGAAGGACAAATCGACCAAGGACCATGGAGAGGCTGCTACCTGAACAGAGAACACACGATGCATATTCATTGTGTGAGTGCATCTGTGACTGACAAATTAGGTCAAATTTGTCAATTGTTTTCCTGTACAATGATGTAACCATTGGGGGGGGGGCACATTTAGAACGTCTAATCTTTTTAGGGGACGTTACTTCCTCTATTTGCTCACCTCCACTGACTGACCAAATAAAAAAAATCATCAAATTACCATCAAAGCACAGAACGACTTGAGGTGATCTGATTCTGAGATTCATTAGTGAACACTGATAGCAATAACAACATGCTAACGGTGTCAGCCAAACAACCGAGTAGTGTGGTGGCAACCAATGTGCAATTGGGCGGGGGGTCACACACTTGTGATTTCCTTAACAAACAAAAATATTTAAAAAATAAATAGGAAATACCATGAAACAGAGCCTATAACAGGGTTCAAAGAGGAGGACACATTTAACATATTTTCTACTGTATATTTGGGGGACAGATTGGTAGCTTCTCAGGATTGATGGGACACAACCCCCCAAAGAATGCATGGTTACGCCCATGTTCCTGAATGGGAGTATTTGATTGAGTCTGTAACGTCAAGCATTTTCATGGATCTCATGTACAAATACCTAAATGTCTCCTCTACATTGGGACTTTATGATGTTCATAGTTTGAAAGGCCAGACATAGTTTATTATATTATCTACAGTGATGCAATACTATTAAACAACACCTCGACCTCCAAAATGACCACTGAATGAAATCTGACACTCGAAAAGATGAACATTGATTTATTGCAGGACTGTGGTTTTACAGTTAATTTAGGGAAACCTTTAATGACCTGGCAACTCCGTATGTCTGGATACACTCAAGGTTTTTCATTTGGGCGTTTAGTAAATAGGCATTTTGGATTCGTCAGAAGGCGCCACATTGGTCAACCACCTCTGGAGACATTTTCACTGGCTGTCGTCGATCAGCAGCACATTCTCGCACTGAAAACTGACTTGGCTGAGTATGTTGTTTTGGTTCAGTCAGCTCACAGCCCTGACGCTCCAAGCAAACATGATTCAGTGGATTTCTGATGACCTTGTAGACTTTATTTAGGAGGCCTGTTGCTGTGTGACTTCACATGGACAATATGATCAGGTTCAGCAAAGACAGGAGACGCATATGATTATTTTCTGCATTTCTATTAATATTGACTGGATTTCCTATAATGTCTCTGAAGATGAATCCTCTGGGGACCATGAACGACTGGAGAGTGAACCTGATAAGGTTGATAACAGTCAGCAGCAACCACAGCTGAGCTTTAAAGTAAACTCATGCAGGTTTAGCTAGGTCTGACAATGTAAAGCTGAGCCTGAAAGAGGATATGTACAGAGGATACACGTCAACATTTTTTCTTCCTTTTGCAATAATTCATTCATGCAATGATTTTGTTTTCTGATCTATAATGCATAAGCAGCTATAATCAATATTGTTATAATAACAATGTATCAAATGAAAAAGTAAAAACAACGTGATAATATGAAAGGGGTCGCTCATAGTAATGAATCTACAGCAAATCTCCAACACTCCTCAACTTTACTTTACTGGTTTGCTTCATTCTCACTGCTCTCATAGCCTCTATTTCAGCTGAAATGCTCTAAAACCCACTGCACACTACCTGCTCAGCACCAAACGGCAGACAGGCTAAGTTAGTGACTGGAGCATTTAGTAGCTAAAGAGCCTGATGGGTCCCTCAGGAGCTGGTGGAGACCAAAACCGGAGCTAAAAGAATAGTGGCCTTACATTCACCAGAATACCAAATATTTCATATTTTGACTTGCTGAGCTTGATGCATACTGTAACTTCTCAACATCCAAGTAAAACTGATGTGTTTTTTAAACAATTTATCCTTATTACTGGTAATCACATTTTATAGTTGGGACTGTAACATACATACATAAATATATATATATATATATATATATATATATATATACAGTCAAGCATTAAAGCATCCTAATTACCGTAATTCATTGGGAACAGCTGTTTTAATCAACTCAACAGGTGAAAAACAGCAGCTCCCTGCAGTTGGTTTGTGGACAGTCATGGCTAAGATAAAGGAGCT
>JAVQJD010094775.1:0-54293 GCA_036023655.1 Nannoperca australis | reverse complement strand
CCCCCCCCCCCCCGCCCGCCCCCCCCCCCCGCGCCCCCCCCCCCCCCCCCCCCCCCCCCCCCCCGGGTGGTGTTGTTGTTTTCGAGTGACTCTACTTGCCTTCTCACCACAGTTTCAGCCCAGCAATGCCACAACAGGACACCAGAAGGAACAGTGAAGGGAAATTGAATATTCAAAGCCTTGTCTGGTAGTAAAGCTTCTATTTTTGTAACATGTTTTGGTTAATAAACTCATGAAGCGAGGGAGAGAAAAAGATGTCAGGTAGCACTTAACTATATTCCCGCAATAATTAGATTAGCTGTTGTTTGTATGATTAGGGGAGAAACATAAAAATGGTAGGACAAGTGCTATTTTCAGAATGCTTTGTTGTTGTGTTTCTTGTTTTGTTGAGTGTGTCTTTCTTGTCAGTGTGGTAGTAAAGTGGTAGAAAAAACCCTGGATGTGCCAAACAGTAGTTGTCGCTTCCGCTTTCCAGTCTATTCGTCTTTAATGTAGAATGGATTCCTAAGACATTCCAGCAATCTCAGTAGCGGCTTCTAGAAATATCTTTAAAAAAAAGAGAAAAAAAAACAAGAAAAAAAAATGATATCCCTTTAGAAACCCAACAAAGCATGTTAATACATCTTTCACCAACCGTAACATAGAATCCAGTTGTTTGTTTTTTGTTGTCTGTTTGCACACTATCATTCCTCTGCCGTGCAATTTGTACAAGGCATTAATGCCTTGTGCTGTCACCCCTCAGGGAAGAGTTTCTTTTGCGCTTTCTGTTTTGAGAGGACATTTGTTTTTACTCATTAGGTTTAGTTTATGTTTTTTTGTCAGGGATGTTCCATGAGAAGTGGTGTTGAGATTAACATTTGAATATTCATCACAGAGTGGTTCAGATTTTTAGATTACTGACGTCCTTAAGGGGCCTCCAGCCACTCAGAGACCGCTGCGCCCCGGCGGTCATGTCATTTGTTAAAAAAACCCACAAAGCCCATCACTTTAACAAACGGCAGTTTTATCAGCACGCAGCATATTCCTGTCACACAAAAATCTGTTTTGGTTTCAAATGGTGTCATCAGGGTCTTTAAAAATGATAACCCTCTTTGTTAGAAAAACCAAATATTCTTATGCAATACTAAATCTGTTGTGTTTGGGTTGTAGTAGATAAGCTGTACCTAAGTAATAATCTCTGTTATGATCCAATGCATTTTGGATATGCACAAGCCCTCTACGACTAGTAAACCTCAGTCTCCCAGCAAAAGAAACCCAGTCTGGAACACTGCTAGACAATCCAGGTTGAGAGGCCCAGTGGCCCCCGGAAAGAGCAGCGAAGAGGATGAGGTGCGAACGCTCAGGGAGGTAACAGGTAGACCGAAGAAGCAGCTCGCTTTCCTCTGGACAGCTGCAGAGCATTTTGATTAGTTCTTTGTGAATTTACGAGGTCTTGAAAATCTCTTCAAAGCACTCGATTGATAAGAGGAGGTGGCATAGCACACTGAACATGCAGTGCAGCACTTACTGTTCAGAAAAGAATTAAGAGATGGAGATTTGGCTGATTTCCTGTTATTTATTTGCAAAAACGAAAATGAGAAGAAAAAAATGGGTTTCATTTTTGAGAATGATTCTGTTTTCTTAAGCTGTTGTAATATTGCTGGATGGTCACATTAAAACAATTCAGTACTTTCTCAACTATGATCAGCTACGGTCTACCACCGAAACGGTTCTTCTCTCATAAAGTGAGAAATGCGTTTTTTTCCATTCAAGTCTAAGTGGTTGAGTGGCATGTAAGGTGTTCTACAATATTAAACAAGCAATATGCCTTGGGTTACAATTACGGGTCTCTACAGTGCAGTCATCATCCTTTTGAATTGAAGTTTATTCACTCAGCTGACTCAAACTGATAAGGTTTACTCTAAGTCTAGAACAAAAAGTAATACAGCCCCATCACTCTGTATTCATCTTCTTATGTACTGGTGTGGTCGGCAGGAAAGCAGAAAATGGTCATCAAACACATGGATACTTGTGTCTAACTATAAACTGCGCCTTCACACAGGCCTGTAAAGTGATGTTCTGTATGGTCTCACTTGAGGTATCCCGATTTAAGCAAGGGATTGATGCTAAGTGTGCTATTCAATCAGTGTATAGTATTCAGTAAAATGTGCTGGTCCTTCTGTCTCTGCTCTGTTGTCTGTTTGTATAAAGCAATAGTGTGTGTGTGTGCGCGTGTGTGTGTGTATGTGTTTGTTTTCACAGTGTGTGAATAAAATAAACCCCAGACAAGGCTTTAATAATTACAAAGGAACAGGGTTATGTGGACGGAGAGGTGTTGATTTTTATTTAGGATTTTTTTTTTTTATGAGTTTTTTGGAAAATGCCGAGCCAGATCCATCCGTAATAGGTGTAGGTTTTTAAAAGCATGACATAACGCCTTCAACAATTCATAGGTCTGCTGAAGGCTGTGAGGCAACATTGACCAGCTTCACAGTGGAAACATGCGTCGCTATCAGTTCGGACATGAAATGAGCTGCATTCTGGCCCCGTAAATTGTGAAAGTGAGTCTTCTTGCGACCATAAATTGTGAAGATCCCAGTTATGTCACGCTTAAAAGTTGTGCTGGAGTGTCGGCGTGTTACCCAGAACTATGAGTCAGTCATCACATTTTAACAGAACTCATTTTCCAAAGCACAGCTGATAAGGTTTTATGATTAAAAATATGTTTAAGAATATAGTTTAAAAAAAAGAAAAAGAAACGCAACTTTTAGCCATAATCGAATGTCAAGCAATAATATATGTCTGTGTATTATTTTTGATTCTTTTGTGCATAATAGTCTTTGAACATCTGCATGTAAATACACCTCTTATTTATCACTTTTTGGTTTTGGTTTATTTTGTGTTGATTTCGTGGATGTTTTTACGTTTCATTTGTATATTTGACCAGTTCTGTTCCCAGGTGGAGAACTAAGAACTTGACATGGCCTGTATGCTGTACATCTTATTTTCTCTCTCTTTCTCTCTCCCTCATTCTCAGCTGTTTATTCATCATATTTAATGTTATTATTGATCACATGTATAAAGGTAGCTTCGTAATTTCTGTCTGTATAGGTAAGAGGAAAATACTGCTACTAAGGCCTACCCAGTGAAAATATTTATCAATTACACCATATTGTACGATAACTCTGTTTCTAGTTTGCTTCCCTCCTTTAGGATTAGTTTGATAGAGATAGGGTGTGCTCTGACATTTATTTTGTGTTGCCCTAATGTGTGGTGCTAGGTAAGTTAATTTTGTGAACAAAGTATTGATTCCTAAGCCTGGCCGCCCTATTAGTCCATTCATTTCATTGCATATTAATGTATTATTGATATTAGGACTCAATAAATAATAAGGATAATGAAAATGATAGTGGTAAAAGTTACCCGGCCAGTACCTGTATCAGTGTGCTAGTCTTGGGATAAGGCACTTATTTCCTTCTGACTTATAGCAAAGCTAGTATCTGCTAATTAACAAGCTATTTAAGGTTGCTTCTCTGGTTTGTGGAAACATGATAATATTCAAACTGAAACAGCAGTATTGTGTTTTTTCTTTGTCTGATTGTAAAAACCACTCACTGAGGCTATAGTTTGTCAGGTGTTAAGATACTTAATATTTACCTCTCTTGTGTCTGCATAGTTCTTCACCTGATGCAGGGAAGCGGTGCTTGGATTTTATTAAACAGAGCCTCGGTATGCTTTTGTTATTCCCCCAATTTAGACTATCCTGATAGCGGTTTCTTCAGACCAGTGGCATAAACCTTTTGCACCACACTGAAGTGTTACAAATGTACATGAAAGAATTGCCATTTGAGGACAAAGATGACCTTTTCTCTTCACTCTGTAGCAAATATCAGTGAGAATATGCTTGCAATAATACACGACGTATCACACTGAGTGCCTCTCGGTGTAACAAGATGCATACATGGTTTTGATTGTCTTTTTTTGTGGTTTTCCAGACGTGTACCGGAGTGACAATGTATTTTGTACATGAGGATGAATTCTCACTCTCACATGCTTCAAAGGCTTTTTCAGATTCTTTCGTTACGTGATGTTAATCCTTTTCACTTGGGTTGATGTTAAAGGAATTTGATGTATAGATGGTCCGTTTAGAGTGTACATGTCACCCCTCACCTTATTTGAGAGACATAACTGGGAAGTGTGTTTCGCGTCGATCTCGAATGGTCAATAAAACGCTTGCAGATAATATTACAGAAAAGTTCACCTGCACGTTTGTTTTTTGTTTTTTTTGATTAGGCAAAAACAGGCAATCCACATTTCTTCACTTTCTGTTTGTTTTCTATCAACTTTTTTTTTTTTCTTATTCACAGAGAACAGAAGATTTACCAATGCATTGTATATCAAGTATTTCTATGTGTTTGTAAAAGAGGCATACAACACATTTGGATTTTTTTCATGTTCTGTGTTCAATGTACGCTCAGTCAGTCGGGGTAACTTAACATGAAGGGTGGGCGGAGAGGGGGTGGATTTTCTTTCTCCATGCAAAAGCAGTACAAATTATGGGAAAGCTGAAACTTGTGTGTGGTTGTCACAAATTTCTAAGTCACACGTTTGCTACTGATGTTAAAATGGGGGGACAGATGATCATGTACCTTTTTATCCAACTCTTTTGAACTCTCTTTAGCAGGTAGTCTATTCACAAACGTAGTTTTGCTCCTTCTTGTCTGATTCTTAAATATGAAAATAAGTATTTTGATTCATTTTGTAAATACAGCTGTAAAGAAAAATAAGAAATTTAATGTTGTCTTTTAAATACTTTTCATTCTAATATGAATGTTGTTATATTGTACTTAGAAACTGTACCTTTAATATTACCTTTATTAAAAGTGCATTTGACACATCGATTTTAGATGTGCTTTATGTGCTGTTATCCCATAATAAAATTTACCGCTTGTAATGGGCTTTCATTTCCTGACTCTTTATCAGTCTCTGTTGTCTGTTGTCTCTCTCTCTAGCTCACTCTCTTTTAACATAATTAATCAAATTGCACATTTCTGATTCACAATCATTTGATCAGACCTAACCATCCTAATTAGTGTTTCAATATTTGATCTGGTGGCCTCACACTGGAAACTGTTCTCCAAATTCTATGAACTAATAATAACATTTGGTTCGTTGACTGATTTATTTGATCTAAATTTGTGCAACTTGCAAAGAACCACACACGTAAACAATGGTTAAGAAAACATACAGTCCAAGACATTTACCCTTTTACACATTAAGCAATATGAGATTAAATATGATTAAATCAATATGTGATCATGAGCAAGTCTGTCCACTCAGAGAATTCTGAAATAAATGTGTATTAACTTAAAAATGTAAAATGTGGAGTTGATTGGAAATATGGAGAATCTCTCTGAAAGATCTCTAATTTAGCAAATTCCTTTAAACTGGTTGCAGTTCTGTAGTTCCAAAGCTTTTGGGGGGAAATGTCTATTATTCTAACGAATTAGAAAATTTCCCTGCTGGATATTAATGATTTATCTAATTTTTTGCAGGGTCAGAAGTAAGATTTTTTTTGTTAATGGATCTGTATTCAAACACAGTGAATAGACAGATCGAATATACTTAATGTCCGGATGGGGGCAGCAATGTACACAAAGCACTTTAATGGCACCGTAATATCACGAGACGAAGAATGACACAGGTCTGTCAAAAATGTGTTAGCAGGCTAAAGCAACAGAAGCATCAGTGTTGTCAGCTAGGTAGTGACAATTATGGAGATGGTGTGGTAAGTAAGGTTTTCACTGCAAACTTTTGCTGCATGTATTAGGGGTATATTTTGTGACAATTCAACTGACTAACGTACGTTAACTTTGGGTTAGCTCAATTTACCTAACAAGCTAGTTAGCGTACTACGACCGAGAGTATTGTGACTGACAGCTAACCTAGCTATGCTAACCGTTAGCGACGTTTAGTAACCGGGCGGTTATTACCATTATGTTGCTGTGGCTGTTAGACGTGTGCAGACGTGTGAGTCTGTACCGGAGAAGACTAAACGAGAGACCTGCATCAGGTTAATGTTCAGGAAGTTAACGCTCACGGTAATTTATAAGCCAACACAACGTTTTTTTTTGTCAAACGAAATGTTTAGCGTTGTATTTGCTTCGTTTTTAATGTCAGTTCATTATATATATTATGCTTGTACTAGCTTAACAATAACGTAACTGTTAGTGTTGACAACAAATATGTAAATTAGATGTTATTGGTCACAGTGAACATAGTGTCATTCTACTTACTGCCAGGACGTTTATATTGTTTTCCAGTATAACGTTAATATAAACAATGGCGTATGTGTTCCTGCTTCAGGACGCAATGCTATCCACATGTGGCCGTGATTTAACGCTGAAATCTTACGAATCATACGTTACGTTAACTTTACCCCGTATTTTGAAGGTTGAAACAGGAAGTTGTATGTTTTCCACCTGTCAGACAAACGTTACCACATGATCCGTTATGTTCGGGTAATTTAAGTCGACTAGGTTGTGTGCGCTTAGTTTTGTTACATCATTATTACGGACAACATTATCAAAACGTTTAAAGCTTGAAGTCATAGCATTTTTATAAGCTGTAACTAGGATATGTTTGATATTTTTGCATAAGCCTAATCTCTTATAGAGCAGCAGTTTAAAACTGAAATCATTTTAGCAATAAATATAGATTTATTGGCACTTGTATGCCTCCCACCCACAGTTGTTGCTTGCTGGATGCACATCTGGAATAAAATATAGTGTTATTTGTGACACTGAATGTTTGTTTGGTTAGTGAAGTGGCAAACAGCAATACCAGATAGAGCCATAATAAGAAGCTATGTGCAAATATTTGTGGTAATATTATATTATACGACACTTCTGCTAGGTGATGTTATGTCTTGGCTGGATTGAGGCCATCATGGCCAATAGCTCTCAGTTGGAGTTAATAAGTCTTCTAAAAGACTAGAGATGAGATAAAAAAAATTATAATAAAAGGATCTTGTAACTTTTATTTTTTACACTATATTAAAAAAACAGAGTTGCCGCTGCCTGAAGATTCATTTCATGTGAAACTCTTTGCTTTTACAATGACTTGAACTTGGTAGTGGCATATTTCTGAAAACAGAAAAGAATGCTACTGCCCACTACTCAATTTCATAGAGTAGTGGGCATTTATAATGTGCACTACCTTACAACAGCGAATTGGCAACACCAATTAAGTTCTTCTACCTTGCAATTAAAAGTACATGTAAGTCTATCCCAATACAAAAGCAGGGCAGTGCAGAAACAGTTATGAATGTTTGGGTACAACACGTGTCCTGTGATATATTTTCTCCTTTTATTTCAAGGGAGGACCCTCCCGTCCCCGAGACTCCTTTCTTTACCAGAGATCTCTATGACAAATATTCCCTTGCGCCTAATATCAGAGAACTGTGGACCTTTCTCCAAAGGTATGTCAGTGTATTAACATATTAAGTAATACATCCGTTCAGGTGCATTTTTACTGTTTATGTAAAGTCAGTGTTTATCTGACGTGTTCTTTTCGGCTTCCCCAAGTCCTGTAGAGAATGCCGACACAAAACAGGACTGTGATGTTGGAGCTGCAAAAGCTCCCATCTCTCACCCCACGGAAGAAGCTGCAGAGTTTAAAGACAACAGTTGCATCAGCAAGGAAGAGTCCTGTTGGGACAGCTGCGATAGTGATGGTCCGTGTGCAGGCAACGCTGCAGAAGGGTGCAAGGATACCGGAAAATCAAGAGTAAAGCTCAAGCAGGTTGAGAATGAGGCGGATGTTGCTTTCCCTGAACCCAGACTGCCCTACCCCCAACTCTCCGGCCTGTCCAGCAAAGAGCAGCAGACGTATCTTGGCATTTTGATGAGTAAGCAAAAAAGGGATGTTCCTCAGGTACCAACGATCTCTCCCTAATGTTATTTCTATCCTGCCGGTCGCATCTCTTCTTCATATAATGCTGCTCTAATATTCCAGCACTTACAGACACGAGTAAACAACGAAGTGATGCAGTTCATGAGGTACCTGCAAGATGTGTCCAAAATATGTGCTGACGACTACAACTTCATATCACAGGGAGCCATGCAATATTCAGAGGTACTGATACTACAAGGATTGCACCGGTTATCAGCTCTGGGAGATGTATGTTCACGAGTATTAAAACAAAGCCCTGATATACTTTTCAGGATTTCTTCAGGGGCTGTTTGGAGTGCATTAAGATGTTTCCACAGCTCTACCAGATCCATGAGATGACTAGTTTGACAGGGGGAACATTCAACCCAGGGCTGATGCTGACCTTTGAAAAACAGCTGCTAATCATGGTAATGTACTTTTTTGAAAGGAGCTGTTCCAGTCCCAGACACTTCATATACTTAAGTTGTTCATAAATGCCGTAGTCCAGTTTTCAATTCAACTTGAAGTGTCGAATTGCAGACTCAGTCTTCTGGTGTTGATTCGCTTGCTTTATTTCCATATTTGTACCCTTTATTTCTCCAGGGCAATGTGGACATTACAGACCACAAGATGGTGCCTGCTGATGCGCAGCTTGCATCGGATTATCAGAGTGTTTCATCAGAGAATCCTCCAGCTAAAAAAGCTAAGAACATACACGCTGTAAGCAACTGTCTCGCTTTTTTAAATTACTCCGCTAAAGTAAGTCACAAAGATGTTTTACTGCTAGAATGGGATTCATGACCGCAGGTCTATTGTAACTCTAGTTCAGCTCTTGCAGTTTTCACACATGACACCAGAGGGTGTTCATGTCTTGCTCAGCAAAACCAGTGCTAATGGTGTTTCTGAAAGATGTCAAGTCACACGCAGTACTGTCAAAGTCCAGTTAATGGTAGACAGATGTGTCGTTACCTGTGTTTGTTAGAGTGATACAGGAGAGGTTCTACTCTTGTTTTTCTCTACAGACCGTCAGCGGTGACGGTAACGCAGAGAGCCTGTGTTCTCGTTATGAGCCTCATGTGTGTCTGACTCGAGATGCTCTAGTCAGGCTGCTCGACAACCATGGCCCTGACTTTGGAGAGCAATGGGAAATGCCTGTCTGGGTCAAAGATAACCCAGGAAAAGGTACAGCTTCATCATTCATCCACTCGGGCTGTTATTGTGGAAGTTAGTTTATTTAGCCAATTTAGGCTTTGCGTCCAAAAGAGCAATACATGCCTGTCCCCTGCCGTCTTTTTCCTCTCTCTCCTCTGTGTCATGCTGTTCCCTTTTTATTTTTCAAATCATGCTGAAGAGGCCCCCAAATAATCATTCTATTAAAACCAGATATAAGAATCAATCCTTTGTGTTCTGAACGTATAATAATAGCAGTCTGTATACAAGGAAGTAAGTAAAAACACTAGATGTTTAATGCTGTTGTGTTCTTTTTTTTTGTATGGGGTGGCACTTTTAGAATTTTACATTTCTTTCTGTCAATACAAGATTTTTTTAATAAAAATGTACCCATGTGGTTTTGGCTCGCTAAAAAGCTTATTACATTACGTTCTCTGTATAGTTGCACATGAGCAGTACATATAAACATTTAGCAAGATAGTCGTCTGATTCTGTTTGACATTTTAAATCATTTCTGTGGAAGAAATGCATTTA
This sequence comes from Nannoperca australis, assembly GCA_036023655.1. Lineage (NCBI taxonomy): Eukaryota > Metazoa > Chordata > Actinopteri > Centrarchiformes > Percichthyidae > Nannoperca > Nannoperca australis. The sequence goes on along the minus strand of JAVQJD010094775.1, from coordinate 44,678 downwards.
GTATATAGATGTAAAGAAATCTGATACATCAGTGTTTAATGACATTGAATGGCCTGATGGTGGCGCTGTTTCACACGTTCTTTTATTTCATATGTCTCACATGCAGGCAGTAGTCAAAAGAAGACGGTGTACATAGACTCACCCCTTCTGAAGACTGAAGTGACAGTGAGAGAGAGGAGTCATGTCTACCACGAGGAGAGTTTGAAGCTGTCCATCAAGAAGAATGGAAGTAAAAATGTCTTCCATTTAATGACAGAACGTCCGGCGTGTGAGCAGCAGCTCTCACCGGTATGTCAGTGCACAAATAGATGTGGTCCTATATGTGGTATCATGTACGTTGTCATATTTTATTAAAACAATGATTCTTTTATTTACTTTTTTCTAAATTAGGAGAGCTCAAAAAGAAATGTAGTGTCTTTTGAAAACAACGGTCTTGACTTTGAGGTGGACCTCATCGACCTGGAGACATTTGGAGAGACGACGCTCATTAAAACCCCCAAGGTGCAGAAGATACAGAATGAGCAGGATGCTCTTGTTCAAAGTAAAAAAGCTAAAAGTTCCCCGCCTTCAAATAAGACTGAAAGGTCAAGTGAGCATCTTGTAAACACTAGCAGCACCTCACAAGAAGAGATGAACACCTCGTTGACAGATGTGGATGATCCCGTAGTGGAGGAGACAACTCAGCCAATTGCGACCGAGGCCGTTGTACCAAAATCCGAACCAATGACACTGGACTCTGCTCAGGAAAGTGACGAAGACCTAGCTTTTACAGGAGACTCGGATGATGAAAAGCTAGTCATCGACGACTCTGCGTCTCCAGGTGCCACGTCTGCAACACAAGCTAAACCTAAGACCCCGCAACGCTCTGCAGACGCCCTGAATGCTCCCATCTCCCACCCTGTACCTGTAGAGTCAGAGACACCGTCCCCTCAAAAAGCTGCCAGGCAGAAGCGACAATCCAAAAGAGCGAAGGTATCTGGCGACCAGCTGGGTGAGATCCTGCGCATGCAGACGGCCATGTTCAGCTCTGCCAGTGACGCGGCCAAAAGCTCCACCACGTCCCAGGAGACCAACTCACCCAGCCGATGCACGGGACCCTCGGCCCACTCCCATCTAGTGTCTCTGGTTAAGCCCTGTGTGTCCTCATATTTAGAAAGAAACCAGAACCAGGATGGAGAGACCTGCGCTGCTCCTCACGAATCTGCACCAGCGGGGAACATTACTGCTGTGGAGCACAAAAGTTAGTGTCAAACTGATTTTCTTTCTGTCGATTTTAAATTTGCGTCTGTATGCTCGATCAACACGCAGTACATTACTGTCCTCCATGCAGAAATACTGTCACAAGACCTGCAGGCTGGTGCGGAAGATGAACAAGATTACGAGGCTCCAGAGGAGGGCAACCTGCTCTACAAGCTCTACAGTCTGCAGGATTTGCTGCTTATGGTGCGCAGCTCTGTCTCACTGACCCACACCAGGAAGGTGGGCGGCGGCCAAAACCAGGTACACGTTAGTCTGTACACATCCTCCAGAATTATATAGTTTCATTTCACATATTAAAGAATAAAATGAGTGCACGCCACATCCCTATTTCTTTTCTTTGTTTTCAGTATGTACCAGTGCACGTCTTGCCCAAGCTGGAGTACCAACTGAGTTATGGTGTTGAGTGTCTAAGCAGCAGTGAGGCTTGCCAGCTGTGGACTGAGACATCGCTCCACTCCAGCACTGTATCCTACATAGGTAAAACTTTTATCATGTTCACCTGTGGCCCTGTTATTTCTAAATTCAGTGAAAATAAAGACCGAAATGTTCCCAAATGACTCTCAGTTCTAGTGTAGTCTTTTATTTTTCAACACAATTGCCAAGAAAATAGTCACAGGAAAATGTTACGTGGATGAGACAGAGTTTTCTCTTCTCCGTCCCTCACAGGGTTTAGTAGAGTCCACATGGCCAATCCTCCCACAAACCAATGGAATAGTCTCTAGATGACTCACCATCCTGCTGTGACTGTGTAGTGATTAAGTTTGTTTTGTTGCCATAGCTACAGCCGCATTTGATTGTGGGGAATTACAAAGAATGCAGTGTGCAGAGATCAGCTAAATGCTGTTTTGAACTTTAGTTAAATTCCCTTAATTCATGTTGTCAACATACATGTGCTGCTTACCTGTAGCTCAGGACTCAGGGAAAGGACTCCGATCTTTTGACTGTAGTGGGCTCGTTGATTTGTTGACTTGTTGACTTGTGTAGGCGTTGGCTAGGAACGTACTTCATCTTCACAGCATAAGGTTTTATTTCTCTCTCTAATGTAGAGCTTTGGCTCTCTAAATTATACCCATTACAGTTCTGTTAGCATAGTTGACATACTGGGCAGGACAAACCTGTTACACTGTTGTACAGGTTCCTCGGGAGAATGTTTCAGGTTAAGAAGTGTCAGATCTTCCGGTCTTAAAAAATGGACAAAGTGTCTCAGGTTACTTACAGCAGTATAAGAAAAGAAAAGGTCAGTGAGAAAGCAGTGATAACGTTCAAACTGTAGAGCTGATGAAAGACTTCCTTCTTTGCCTAGTGGTTCGTAGTTCATCATGTGGTTTATCATGTGGCATTCCCCAATTGTGTATTTATGGCTGTGGCTGCAGACTCTAAAACAGTCCATAATTGTAGGAAAGCACTGTTGAAATCAACGGGCGTTACAAGCTGGAGTGGGAGGCAGAAAAAAGAGCAACAAGCATTTCTTACCACCCACTCGAGGGTGCATCAACGCTGGCAAATCATCACAGACTAATTACTTTGTAAGCACTGGGAATGGCACTGATAATGAAGTGTAGCTCTTGATGGGCACGCTCGTTAGCTCTCCATCTTCTTTCAGCGTGTCTCTCGCCCCTTTCTGTCTCTGTAGCTCACATCGATGCGTACACCTCAAAGGTAGTTCTGCTGAGAAAGCTGCCCGACGACTGGGAAGGGAACATCTCCTGTGGGTTCAAGTGAGTGTCTGCGCAGCAGATGTGTGCAGATGATTTAGGAATAATCTAATCACTCCTGTATGATTATGCTACTTAAGAGGTGTTGATCTATTCAGTCAGTCCATCAATAATCCAAGCCTTTTCATCAAGGTTTGTCATCCCACCAAAGTAGATGGGCTCTAACTTGGTGACATCTCTTTTCCATCCGCAGGCCGTCCAAGTCTCTGAATATACTGCACCACCTTCTGAAAAAGCTGTCCGGGTAAGTTGTTGAGTGCATTCGTCATGCTAGTTTTGTTGGTGGATTGTTAGTGCTGAGCTCCCCCGCCCTCATTTTGCAAATGTATTATTTTGTACGACTGTTTACAATAAAATTATTTTTGGAGAAATAATCTTCTGGTCTGGTCTGGGCTAGCTTTTACATCTTCTGATTAGATGCAACAGTTTTTCATTCATTGGTCCTAATACGAGCCCACGACTTATTCAGCGTGTAAATATGTATACTGTAGATGAATGTGGTTTGATTGAATGTACAGTCCACAGTTTGAGAGGGGTTGGGTCTTTACCTTAAACTTGTGAGTTTGAGATGATGACATTATTGTACAGTCAGGGCTGACAGCCTCAGGCTCAAGATATGACGTTAGCCTGCCTTTATGTGCGAGCTGGAGGTTTACACAATCGATTACTCAACGTCACTCAATAGATGTATCACCTTCTGTTTGCTCAATGTGCTTTTCACCTACATTCCAGTCTTTTGTCTGGAAACATGAAATCCCTCAAAATGCTACAACATGTTTCAGTGTGGGCTTTGACTTGAACACACCCTCAGTGACTTAATATGGTTTTGTAGGTTAGAGGAAGGACGCTACCTGATCGCTCACAAGGCTGGGGAACCATTTGTGACCTTATTAAAAGCGACTAATGGGAAAGTGAGTCGGGGGGCATACAACCTGCGGCAGGTCCACAGCTCTGTCCCACAGCCCCCGGCCTCCGGCCACGTGCCCTGGATACCTGTTGATCCAGCGGTGGTGCTGCCCTTCCACCAGAAACACGGCTGTGTCCCCTGCACCTTCCCACTAAAACCCTTTATAAAGGTGTGTACTACCATAGTTACTGCGTCCATCGATGGAACTGTAAAAGAATATAATAGCAATGGAGATGATGGCCGGACAGATAATGACAATGAGGTGAAATGTTTTGGAACTGTTAGGAAGAGTTTATTAGTTCATGTCTAGTAAGTCTGCATCCTTTATTAAACACTCACACACACAAACACACACACAGGGATTCTCTAAAATCCTTGATAAATTAAATGCAGTCTCCCACTAAGTTGTGGTGAGTTTAAAGCCCTTGGCCATTTTCTTATCAGACAGGCTGAACCAGCGCATAGTTTTTGCCTGCACAAGCCCTAAAACTAACAAAAGGGACAATAGAGAGCATAGCAATATCAACAACAGCTCAGCAGAGTTTGATGTAGACCCCACACACACACACACACACACACACACACACTCTGTTTACAGGTAGGCTACTCATCAAAATTAATGTCAAATGTGTTTTGATCCAGCCAGAAAGAAAACTATTTCAAAATAGAAAACGTCACACTTCAAACTGTATTTTATCCATAACAGGGTCTACACCGGGACTTCTCAAAGTCTGGAACAAGGTCCACATCCGGACCCAGCCCATACCTCGAGAAGTCCCGGTGTAGACCCTGAGACATTCGTTGGATGCCTGTCTGAAATTCCGCATAGCAAAGACATTAACACATCTTTAACTTGTCAAACTGCAAATGAAAACCGCTCTCAATAAAATGAGATTTCAAATGGCCAACTGATGTTTGTACTTCTGAGAATGACAAAAAAACCAATCATTGTTTGAGGGTATAATGTGTGATGCTACTTGAATAGCTCCAGTTATTTAAAGATACAACATTTTTATACCTTCCGTTTGTCCCACCAGGCACCGAAGGATGGGTCATCTCAGTCCAACAACAAAGGAGCTGGGCAGTCAAGGAAAAACTCGAATCCAGGAGGCAAAACCAAGAAAAACCAAAGAAAACGTGCAGCCAAGCGTAATAAGTATATTAAAAAGCTAATTCACAAGTCCATTTAAAATCCTTTGTCAAAGGATTTAATATCATGTCATTCATATCATTGTATATCATAGATTAGGTGAGTCAGAAGAGGAGCTGGACCTGTATTGCTAAGGAAAGGAAAGGAAAGGAAAGGAAACCACTAACATGGTCTGTGATTTCATAATGGAAATACATTAAGATCTTAAATATAAATGTGAATGTTGAAGCACTTTGACAGTACAGACCTTTTTTATATTTTATTTTGTTCAGAGATATTTTGGTATATTTTTTTCAATTGTACATTTTTGTTAAAACAGATGTGAAATAAACTTTGTCAAAGTATTCATGTGGAATTGTGGTTATTGTCTGTACTGCAAATGTTTATACCTGTTTATTGTCTGGGCTGTGGGAGGGAACGATTAGACATCACCTTGAAGGCACAGAGCTCCAGTGACTGAACAGTGTATGTGTGTGAAAACTAACAAAGCTTTAAAAACGTTGCGCTGCGTTGCTCAAGTTTCTAGAGGCTTCTTGTGGAATAGGGTGGAGTCCTGAGTGCCTGCCAGGGGGAGGGGATGTGAGTCAGGGGAGGTGAAAGGGGAAGTCTTTCTATGTCAGAAAAGTTCAACCTTCACACCCATTCCACTTAAACACCGCCTGGACAAATCTCTGCATCATCTCAAGGTTTCCAATCTAGGTAAGTTCAGTGTGATCATACATTTTAATGTGGACTAACTGAATTTTTAACTGCAAAGAACTTTACACTGCATGAAGATTTCATTTTTCTACAAATAATTTCCACACAACTTCCATGCAGTCTTTAGAATCTTTATTTATTTAATTTTTACTTCTTTTCTAGAGTTTTGGTTAAGTGAGAATGAATTCCCGCTCTCCAGTGTGCGCTCTCTAACCTCTTGTAAGAATATGAATGTTCTCAGTTGTCGGATCAGACTGCAGTACAGTACAGTAGAGTACATATTTTCCAGGGCGTGTCTCCTTGGTATGGCTGTTAAGGATGTGTGGCTGACTAACAAGGATATGTTAGCGGATTGTCAGTAGTATCTAACCACATTACTAGAAACTACTCTGAATGTGAATATGGCAGAACAGTAAAAACAATGAAATTTTATGAAACTATGAAATGGATAAAATATCTAGCAGGTTAGTGTGACTCTGTTGTACAAAAAGCAACCACCTTGATTCTATGATTTGCCTCTGTTTAGGAGACATTACCTTAGTGGCTCATGTGATTATATCTTCAGAGTAAACAAACATGACCCCTTGCATTGTCTGGCTCAGACATGATAGGATTACAATGAGATGTGATCACAGTATTGTATAGTGTTGACACGTTTGTCACCTTTTCCAGGACAGTCAAAATGGCTATGGTATCAGAGTTTCTGGGACAGCTGTCTCTCAACATTGGGGTAATGTCATACTTTTATTTTATGATGAAAACTCTCATACTGCACATCATGTACACTATATACACTGCATACTGTGTATTTTAAGATGACATCAATTTTTATCTTGGTCTAATTTGCTTTGGATCCTCAGGACAACGAACCCACGTACCCCACTGTGGTACCTGCTCTGTACTTTGACCCTGACAGAGATGCTGCCAGAATAGAGACCGCTATCAAAACCAAAGGCAAGATGCAGTTCTGTACAAAACTCAATGCTTGGTTCTGCAGCTTCTCTGCACAGACGAGTAGCTGGTATTTGTGCGTCAGCATCCTGGCTTAAAGTGTTTTGACCGTGCTGGGAACACCTCCAAGTCTGTGCCTCGGTGCTGGCAGAGCTCTGTTCTGGCCTCTGGCTGAGAGCCACTGGCAACAGTCTGACCGCTGACTCTTCAACAGCCCACCATTTTGTTGTAGTGAAGAATATGTTGTGTGTGGAGTGATGTTTCTTTACTAATGTGAGGGGAAAATACACCATGAGCACGTCCTGCGTTAGAACAGGATAACTTTGCCTCCTGGCCTTTATAAATAGGCTATGTAGTCATTTTTTCAAAATACTCAAATTAAAGCTAAAGCCACACACATTATAAGTTTAAATGACTCCAGACCTGCAGTGTAGCCCATGTAAATGTAAAGGTCCCTAGGTAAGAGCAAGAATATCTCACTGCTCAAATTCTTCTTAAAGTTCTGTTCAAGTTCAGTTTCATTGTCTACTTACTAAGCAGCTAGCTCAATGAATTTTTTATTTGATGGGTTTTTTAAAACAACTTCTCTCTGTAAATACATGTAGTGATTTAATTGCATGGTCTCTTTTGTCCCTGCTAATGTGTGTAACGTTCACGTTAACATCAGGAGTGGACGAACAGACCATCATTGACGTCCTAACAAAGCGGACCTACTCCCAAAGGAGAGAAATCGCTTTCGCATACGAACGGAGTGCAAAGAAGGTACAGCGGGCAAAATCCTCACAGCAAGGGGCACGTTTAGTACAGTTAGGTGACACTGTGTGTGTTTCTAGGACATGATCACAGCCCTGAAGGGGGCGCTGTCTGGCTCCCTGGAAACGGTGATCCTCGGACTGATGAAGAGCACGGCCCAGTACGACGCCTCCGAGATCAGAGGCTCCATTAAGGTACAGGTCAAGTGATGCTCAACGTCGGTGGATTCAATTACATGGTTACACCGCCCTCTACTGGAAAACTAACAGATCTAGCCTTTTTGCTACACCCCGATCTTGATTTGAATTGTGTGTATCTTTTAAGTGTCACGTTTTATAAGTATTAAAGATTTGTGTCGCCTCCAGGGCTTGGGAACAGATGAAGAAACGCTGATTGAGATTTTGTGCTCACGCAGCAATGATGAACTGGTGGAGATCAAGAGGGTCTACAAGGAGTGTAAGTCCTAAACATCCCAGGTGTTCGTATAAAGAGCTGGACATACAGTGTGGTATGAAATGCCTCACCAATAGGTTGTTGTGGTGTTGGCTATCAGGCTCTCTCTGGTCTTGAAGTCCACCAGATGTCTTGAGTCATATCTTAACTGTTCTTGAAGCAGAAATTCAGAGATTCTCTGGTTATGTAGAGAGAGCTAAACGTTTACACTGAAAATATCACTTCCCACAGTGTTCAAGAAGGACCTGGAGAAAGACGTGGCAGGTGACACCTCTGGAAACTTCGCTAAGCTGCTCTTGGCTCTGGTGCAGGTGAGATGTGTCTCGTTCATTTGCCTTTGTGATTCATATAACGCAGTACAGTTGAAACTGACCTGAGACGTGTCTTATTTCTGTGCAGACCAAGAGAGCAGAACCGTCCCCTATGGTAGACTATGAAAAGATTGATCTGGATGCCAGAGTAAGTTACCCTTGTTCACTTTGACTGTGGGATATAAAGTGAATCACTTTTAAAAAAGTCTACTCTTTACATTCGATTCTATATTTCTGAAGTGAAAGACAGTGAATGTGAGTTGTTCTTCATCAAGAAAAGATTTGCCTAATATTATTACTGTAAATAAAACTGTGTGCTTCACCTTTCTTAGGATCAACCCATTTTTTTTACTTAACAAGTTCATTACCCAAAAAATGACCACGTTTAATGTTGTCATGCTTTACCCCAGAACATGCACATTTTGAGTTCTTGCATTTCACCAAACACATCAAACATGTCACTGAACAATCCATTACAATGTCCAAATGGATGTGGAAACTCTGGGTCATTTGGTCAAACTTTGTGCAGTTGACAAGTGTGTAGAAATAGTCATTTTTCTAGCAAACTTAGATAACGATACCTAATTTTGGTACCTCCGTGTTTAAAAGGAGTAGTACCATTCTTAAGCCACAAAATGTAAAGTAATGCAGTTTTTATTTGTTATTTTGTTGATTCAACTCAGGCACTTTATGAGGCTGGAGTAAAGATAAAGGGAACTGATGTGGCAACCTGGATCTCCATTATGTCTGAGAGAAGCGTACCCCACCTGCAAAAAGGTAAGATGCCCTGTTTTCTTTTGATATTATTGTTGCATACGTTTTGATTTGTACTTGTCACTAATGATTTGTAAAATGTACCCATTAACAGATATCATTTTCCTCTGCTTGTTAGTGTTTCAGAGGTACAAGAGTTACAGCCCCTACGACATGCAGGAGAGCATTGTGAAGGAAGTTAAAGGAGACTTGCAAAGGTCCTTTCTGGTGCTAGGTACACACGTCTTTAATCACTAATTCATAATATTTTCAATGCAGATGGTTATTTAGAAGTACATATTCACTCTGTTTCGTTTCACATCCAAAATCACAAAACGAAATCATCTGTCAAATACAAGACGTATTAATGTGAATATTTATTCTGTTTTTCTTTTGTTCCAGTTCAGTGCTTTGAAAACAAACAGCTGTACTTTGCCAACAGACTGAATGAAGCCATGAAGGTAGTTACAGTGCTACTCTCTTTCTTCTTGAAATGTGGCTATTTTGAGGGCCAGACTTTTTTTTTTTTTCTTTCTCTCTTTTCTCGTTTTCTTTTTTCTTTTCTTTTTTCGGAACACATGTAAGAAGTACATCTGCTCGTGAAAGTGCAATCTTGCTGCAGGAACGCAGAATCCAAAGTTGGGAAAAGTTATCTTACAACAGCGTTGCATCAGCTGCTGTGGTTAAGTTTAGAGCATGTACAACTTAAGTAAGTGCTGACTTATGCTTGTCTGCTCAGAGTAAAGGAGCCAAAGAGAAGATGGTGACCAGAATTATTGTGTCGCGCTGTGAGGTAGACCTGAAGAAGATCTGCTCTGAATACAAGACCAACTTTGGACAGTCTCTGCAAAAGACTGTTCTGGTAAGTGACTTATTCAACCTGCCTCTTGACTATTACTGATGTACAGAAAGGCTTGTTGTGTCATGTGTCATGTTGTGTAACGTGCTCTGTTTCTGCAGGAACACACCAAGGGAGACTACCAGAAGGCTTTGCTCAGCTTGTGTGGACCAGAGGAGTAAACATGTCTCATCAGAATGAAAGGGGCCCACTTTCCGATACTGGAAAGGTGGGCTTATGAATGTGACACTTGGAACAAACTCTGCGGCAAAAGCCCCATTTCTACTTTTTCTGCGCACACATTTGAATGCAACGTTCAAGGAGATAAATGTATCTTTTTGATACATAAAGAACCTGTATTACAGCTTACTTTTGTTATACCAAAACTGGCAATAAAGTCACTTTGTTGGAGTATTGTTCCTTATGTTCCTTGCATCCCACCTAGTTTGTTCTTACTTGGCATTCGCATAAATGACCATTAGAGGGCGCTATAGTAGCATTAAAAAGGAACTGCAGAAAGCTCCAGCTCCTCTGTGTCTCAGGTCCTCTTATTATCTGATACCTGCTGAAGAAATACAGACATGTCAACAATGTAAAATATATTTTATATTAAATATTTGATCTCAAATGACATTTCTACATTCTATCATCATCCTTTTCATAATTATTAGAAGCAATAACTAAGTCAAAATCTGTGAAAACAGCTATACAGACAACATATGGTTTTTGCACAAGGGATGAAAATAGTACTATTTTTCAGGTTGTGTAATTTAAAAATTGTTTAAATGATGTTTAAATGTTTAAATTCAAAACTTCAGCTGCACAGTTTGCAAACGTGAACATTTATGACTTTATCAGTAAAGTATGATCCACAGAGCAACTTTTTATGCAAAGAATTATGAGAAATCTTCCTCATTTTCCACTATGAGGTTCCATCAAGATGATTTAATCATTAGTGTGTTTTTCTGTGTTTGTTTGGTGCTAATATTTTAATTAAAAATGTTAATTTTACCTCCGGCAAAGATGATTTGCATACCACTAAACAAGCGTCTATATCAGTGTGTTTCTGCTGTTTAGTTTGTGGTCTCTCAGGATGAAATAACCACCACAGTGTTGTCAAGGCATTTCTACTGAAGTATAAGAAAAAATGGCCCCAAAAGGCAAGATCAGTACTGCTGAACACAGCGATGAGGAAAAGGATGTGAGGGAAAGTGTGCAGACTTAATAATCTAATGAAAACAAAGTGGTGTACTGTGGCTCAAATATGATAGAAGATCTATTATTGTGAGAGAAACGGCCTGATAAAATAATGCTTCTGTCTAATATTTTCACCGGTTGAGTAGCTGAAGAGAGAAATGGCTCCAGATTTTAACAAGGCATTGGATTTATGATCATTTTGTAATAATATTGATGAGAACATTAGCCCTTTGTGATGGTTTATGTTTATAGGCAATAAAAAAAAAATATATAGTGTAAAGTAAGGTAAAACAGTATTTTGCAAAGCAGGGAGTGAGATTTATGCGTGAATATGGTGACAGATTAATCTCTGCATCATAAAGAGGAAAGTACCACCATATTTTTCCTTTTTTTATATAGATGTACAACATGCTGTTCTGTTCAAGGCCAGCCCATTGGGACCTCCAGCAAACCCAAGGGGAACTCTCTTCTCAATTGAAACGATGCAATTTACTGTCCCAAACGCTGGCACTTCATCATTTAGAGGACTTTAACCCCATGAATGTCAAACACGGAGCATGCTGGGAAGGAGATGGAATACCTTGCATTACCATAACAAGTAGAGCCAAATGACAAGCACTCTGAAGCCTAAAAGGTGAAGAATAATACCATATAATCACCTAATAACATCTGAATTTGAGGAGAGACATCTGATTACTTTGTGTGTAGAAAAAGCTGTAGGAGGAGTTAAAAAAAAATCTAAGATACCGATGAGGAATCAGTGACCCTTCCCAGCTATCAGGTGGCTGTATCATGGTGGTTTTAGCCTGAAAGGTCAGACAAATCCTCTTGCTTTTTCTACACGTCCTGGTTAGATCGAACATGTGGAAAGCCTCCCCCCCCCCCCCTTCTCTTTCACCTCAGAGACAAAGCCCAGGCAGAGCTGCAGGCATCCAGCAGCATTAAACTTTCACAGTACAGCTGTATAGCTGCTGCCGGCCCGCCAGACATACCAACTGCACATTGGGAAAGTATTAGTTTGTGCTTTTTATTAATTCATTGCATTGGAGAGAACTTGCAACTTAGAGAACCGACAGCTTCTCAGCGTTCCTTCTCGTCTCTCGCTCCTTGACACATCTGAACCCGGCTCAGAATCTTTGTGCAGAGCACCAAAGGGTGTTTAATTATAGAGTTGTAGGCCACCAAGGTCTGCTTTTAATTGTGTGTTTGTGTGTGTGTGTGTGTTTGCCTGCAGCTCTAATAGGTCGCAGGCATACTCTAAATGAGAACTCCTACAGGCTAAGCTGGAGGACCTGCTCCCTCAACACAGCTACAGAGGCGAGAGAGCCAGTTTGATTAATATTTTCTTAATTATCATTATTTAATGCAGCAAAACCACATCTTCTTCAGTGAAAGCGTGGCCTTTGTCTCGGTGATGCTGAATATCCTGGCTCGTTAAGGGCACGGAGAGATCCTGTATATGGTAAATAAGAGGTTGTGTCTCATGCTGCTGCCCCAGGGAGAGTTGGCACCGCACTGAAGGACATTTCCTTCTAAAGAATAGCGCTCCGCTGATGTTTCTCTGCTCAGACCGCAGAGCTGGATCCTCCGCCTCTGGCACCGTCAGGCCCGCTTCCTTTTATGAGGCTCAAACTGAGACAACAGCACAGGCAGAAGAGCGCTGTGCACTCGTCATGCCATCAGGCTGCCTCCTTTGTACAGTCGACTGGTAATTGAAACAACATAAGAGAGCAGAATAAGGCCTGTCTCCTCTTGGGTTCTGGCTGCAGTCAGTCCATCTGCAGACAAAAAAAAAAAAGACATGGAGAAGTTTATAAAAGAGCTTTGTCTACATGCAACAAAATGTATGTCTTTCAAGAGTTCAGCGTCATCTTGAAAAGTCAAAAAGATCATCATGAAGGTTATGCTTGACACACATTATGAATCAAATGCTTCAATTCGGCCTGTTGCAGTATTATTAATACAGTATTTACACATAAGGTGCAGCTTGGTATTAATTGTACTCATGTCGGATACTAGTCACAATCCAGTTTGTTAAAAAGCCTGCCCGGAGACAAATCCAGACTTTTATATAGTTTATCAGATCAGCAGTATTTGATGCTCAAGGCTGGACTGGATGCTGACTTTTCTCTTTGCTTGAAGCTTCCTCTCTATTGCCATGTGCTGAAGGGATGTGAATACCCTGTGGCTGGTTAACCTACACGCTTTCCATCTATATCCACTGTCTCCCCTCCTTCTGTTGGCCCACAGAGACGGCCCTCATCCCCTGCGCCTTATTCTGCCACTCGCCTGATCTGCCAAACATGCAAAAGGGAATTCTCTGACAAAGAACCACGCTTGCAGAGATTGTTGTGATCCACAAGGTTTGATCAAATGTCTGACACAGATTATGGAAGCAGAGTTTCTATTTTATTATCATACAGGATGCATGTACGCATGCATATCGTGTGTGCACGGTTTCATCTTTTTGATGGGGCTGCGTGGACTCCAGCCAGATGCACTAATGATAATTTTCTGTGAAGTGGTTGTAATGGCCTGGCCCCAGCATCAGCAGCTCCGCTGTTGTTTGCACATGCCACTGGATCAGTTTGGGTGTGTGTACTTTGCATCGATGGCGATAATATAGTAGCAACTTCAAAGATAAGGACAGTCTTTATCAGGGTGGCATATTAATGTTTATTTACACCGTGGCTAATAAGATGGGCGCTCGGCAGCTAGGTGAGACAGAATGATGGTGGGTAATTAAACTGCTTTGCTTTAGATGCATCCATTATCCATACTCAAGCCTGCATACATAATGTAATAATGTAAAATAAGGCTTGTTGCAGCGGTGGATGAGGTGGCCATTCTTAGGGTGTTTTCATCCTGGGAGCACGGTGTAAATCAATATGGCGTGTCACTGCAGACAAACTGTATAGAGATCGGTGTGATAAATTTGGGAATTGTCAAAATATGTATTCAGAAGCGAGTGAGATATGACCCTTTACATAATGCAATATTGCAAGAACACAAACACACTGACAAGACTCATTTGTGTTTCGGCGTTTGGGTTACAATGTCTAACCTGTTGGAGGTTCGGGATTGACTGAGTGGGTCTCTAATCCATATTGTCATGACGCTTAATCCCATCTACTGAAGGCAGGCCCTGTCACCAATGTCCTTGTCAGACTGGCCAATGGGCCATATGCACACACACACACACACACACACACACACACACACACACACACACACACAGACACACAAACACAGTCTCACCTTCATGCAAGAAATTGAAATCAGCTAGGCAGACACTCAAGCATGAACCAAATGTCAGCGACAAGCCACAGGGAGAGAAGAGGAGCCCATGTTAATTATTACAGAGAGAAATCACACTATTTCACCTGCAAGACATACTATCCAGGATATTTGTGGATCATGAAGTCATTTTCTTTTTTCTCCTCCTGGGATAAACCAAGAGGAGACACAATTTCAAGGAGTAGGTCTTTAAAAGCAGTGATTAACTTTGTGATGGATGTGTTTTTTTTCCCGGGCAAGCTTTTTGCTTATCACTTTAGGGAACTGTGTTGTGTGTGTACTTCTCTAAAGCAAATTACAACGATATTATACAAAAAGGGGAGCAAATCCACTGAAAGACCTGCAAGTTAGAGAAAACTGCTGAGTTCTTTTGTTCATCAAAATGTCATGAAATTACAGATATTGTTTGAAGCCAGGCTGTGAAGCTCTGCCTCCTCTGACAGGAGAAATGCAAAGTTTTGGAAAGGTGTCTACAAATGTCTTCCCTCTGCAACGCTACTCTCTCATTTGATTTTGAACGCCGCCTTCTTCTTCTTCTGACAACACGTTTCCCATGTGACACTTAACCTTTGGAGATTTCCCATTCTCTCTGATCATTCACTGTTTGGTTCATGTTAATTAACCCTAGGGCGCAGCAGAGAGTTGCAGGCTTTGAAGCAGGAGAAAGGAGGGGAAAAAAAAGAAGCAAGAAAGAAGTAAAAGGAAAAATGATTTTGTTGTTTTTCTGTTTCTTTATGGCGATTCATTTCCCTATCCGTGTGAGAGTCTTGGTGGTGCCAGTGAGGACAGGGAGTTGCGTGGGTGTCAGAAAGGATGGACTGTGGTTTGTGCTCGGGTTTGTGTCCCTGTCACCGTCAGTCCCTCTCCCTGTGAGGAAGTTGGCCAGAGCAGCCTGACCTCCCTCAGGTGGCCATGCATATGGAAATGAGTTCAAAAATAGAACACAAGATGGTTTTCATAGCCTTCAGCTCCCCCGGAAAAAAAAGAAAAAAGGATTTTTGTCTATTTCTTTTCATTCTTTTTGGCTCCTGGCAGAAATGGTCTTTTCTGCACTTGCTTGAAATACACAAAGCACGTTTCTTGGTGAAAAGTGCCACTGGTGGCAGGCAAAGCAATATTGCCTGAGCCCAAATAATATGCTGTGCATGTGAATTATTTCGTTAACGATTTCGTTACTCTCTTCTCTTCTGGTTAGCGAGGCACTGTAAAGTAAGGAGCATGATCCTAGACGGTACAGCAGGATCTAACCTCTGGCCTTTATCTCTTCTGTCATTAGCAACTGTAGGTACAGCTAAAAATACACAATCCACCACAGTCAGGTGACATACAGTACATTTACTCTAGCATCCTGAACTCCAAAATACTTCTTTTTTTTTATCTCTCTCCTCTCAAAAGCGCATTTTCTTAAAGCAGCAATGGCTTGAAATCCACCACTCCAAAACAGCGGAAATATTCATGAGGAAATCCGCAGGAGAAGACGAGCCGCAGCACAACCAGAGGCTTTATTCTTCAGGTTCTCGGGGCAAATCTGTTCCTGTGCTTCTATCTGATGCTTGTCTAAAGCACATAAAGACAAAGACAGGAAGTATGATTAGCCATGGAGAATAGGAGTGCAGCGCTCCCTCCAGGATAAGTCTTGAGGTGGGACTGATCAAAGCTATGCCCAGAGACAGAGGGAGACTGAACCAGCACTTTTTCAATGGCTATCTCTGCCTTAAGACAGAGGAGGGGGGGGGTGTTCTATACATATTTCCCTTTCAATGCCTTTCTCGCCTTACTGTTAACCCTTTCATATGTTAAACCGTAAACTATAATTGTCAGTGTTATAGTTTCCGAAAGGCTCATAAACTAGATGTTGTATGATAAAAACTATAATCCTGATGTAGTTGTATTGTGTCAGTGTCTGAGAGCAGTATTTCGAAACAGAAATCCTATGAAGGAATTCTTCTTTGGCTTTTGCATTTTGGATTGTTTGTAAAAAAAATAAAAATAATTGTAAATAACATGAACCCTAGGTTTCCGTCACAGTAAACTTCTGGAACCTTTCCAGGTTATTATATTATCTTTCTTTAACATTGTCTTTTGCATCTCAGTGAGGCTGTCTTACAGATTTTAAGATTTCAACGTTGCGGGTGCTAGATACCCCTTGTTTAAAATACAGACTTAGAAATGTCACAAATGCCAACTTTACTCTCTGCATGTCCTTTCAAGTGCACCCAGTTTCTTTCAGTCAATGAGAAAAAGAGATGCAGGTATATTCAGTTGGCCTCAGGGTTTGCGACTGGAAGTGCGAGGCACTGGCTGATAATTGAGACGGACAGAGTGTGATGAGAGGCCTTCATTATAGATATGTTAGATATGTAGAAAGCAGACCTCTGTGAGACTGGTTATATCAAAAGGATGGCTTTGATATCTGCTCCTCAAACACATATAGGTGTTTTAATGACAGCTGCTGCTTTGGATTTCATTGTTTTTTTTTCTCTTGGAAGTTTCTCCACAATCATCATCAATATTTGATTTTTCTTTATGTAAAGTCCTTG
Source organism: Nannoperca australis (assembly GCA_036023655.1). NCBI lineage: Eukaryota > Metazoa > Chordata > Actinopteri > Centrarchiformes > Percichthyidae > Nannoperca > Nannoperca australis. Next base: position 27,854 of record JAVQJD010094775.1, on the reverse strand, counting down.
TATGCCAATACACATCCCCATACATGTGCAAACTTAATTCTTTGTTTATTTTCTTATATATATATATATATATATATATATATGTATATATACATATATATGTGTGTATGTAAATTATATTTTTATAGTACATTGGCAATCTTTTGATTCATAACCCACAGATGATGAAAGTGAGCCAGAAATATTATTATTAACGTGATTATTTTTGTTAATTTACAAACTGAAGCTTGATTCTCCTCCAGCAAAGCTTTGGAGCAGAACTTCCACACTGTTTATTAATGTATTATTAACATTTTGGCAATAGCCAGACAACCATCAATATGCTTATTCACAAAAGCACAAATTTGAATTTCTGCCTTGGCCTGTATGCCTCTAAACTAGGAGACTAAATATATACTTACATTTTATTTCAAAGAGAAAAAATCCTCTCTGGCAGAAAGACTTTACTCAAGGATAGGAAGCACATCATTAAAACAGGGGAGAAATATTAAAAAGATGGGATATGAAAGTGTGAAGATCTACTCGCCTTTGGCTACTCTGACTCGCTTCAAAACATCTTGAGATCTTTCCCTCCCTCAGACCTGCACTCTCCCTTGTTATTTGACTTTATTTGCTGGCTTCACACTGATTTGAGCTGTGGAGTTTTCCACTAAATAATCAATCACATAGAGCATCATAAAGGCAAAGGATCCCTATGAGGAGATTATTTTACTGCATGCAGCATAAACACAAGCCTGGGTGAAGTGCACAAGTGCCGAGGCCCCTTCATGTCTGCTTGACACCTTGGATTTCATCAAAGTCCCAAAGTCTGTGCGTCCTCAAACACATCCCCAGACCGTGGCCTGGTTGACCTAATTATAATACACAGCAACATGAATGCTGAGGGGAGTTGCCTTTTATAAAAGTGTAGGTATGAAGCAATTACCTGGTTTTCTTTGCCGCCCTGTGTCTGTCTTTTGTCTCTCATCATCTGTGACATGGATGGGGGCAGTGCTGTCAGCTCGGACCAAAAGACGAGTCATGGGTAAGGGACATTAACACATTACTCCCGCTACCTCATGGATAATGGAACAAGGTTTTCATTTGAATGATAAACAAAATGACTTGGAGACACTGGGAAGATCACTGGCACCTGCCCCTCCCCGCTTCCCCTCCCCGCTTCCATGCAAAGCTGAGTATTATGCAAAAGACGGGGAGAGGATTCTTGGTGCCCCGTGAACTCATCTGTGTATCTCCCAGGCATGTTGGACAATTATGAGTCAGAAGAAGTAACTCCACCTTGCTAATGTTATGCGGTGTTGCGTTCACTGTCTTTTTCTCAGAGCGCAGCTACTTTCATCTGTAAAGTTCTTCACCAAATCCTGTGTTCTTCAGATTAGCATAGGCTTGTAACTGAAGGCCTTAATCAGAAACAACAAAGCACACCGGCTTCAGTGTGTCCAGGGTGATAAATAATTCTGCACCATATCAAAACAATCAAATCAAATAAGAGAAAATTAAATATTCATGTGCCAAAGTATACAAAGTAAATATATATTCATCTGTAAGGGAAAGAATATTTGGCAGCACATAGCTGCAGTGCTGTTTATTTTCATTTATGAAGACTTTCAATTCAAAACAAACTGAAGTTATTTTAGTTTATTTTTTTGCCAATAAACAGCTGGGGGGAATGTTGTTCTGCAGTGACACGCCGACTAAAAAAGGTATTTCAAGTCTCCCGAAATCTACAACGGTGCAGCTCACATAACGCTGCCATGCTTGAAGAGTGACTCCTCAGAACTGAGTCTAAAAAGGGAGAATTGAATATATATTGGTTAACATCCTTTAACGGCAGCTACAATTAATGTGTGATGCTGTATTTGAGATCCACTTTGTGCCATACACCTGCCAATCACGGTGTTTGTAGAGCTAGATCACAGTATTGTTTTCCTATTGTATCCAGCTATGTATTTATTTCCACTGGTGTAAAAACATTGTATTTACTGGTCTTTTGAAGATGAGGCGGAGCTGCACATGCTGTGCAAAGACTCGCAAAGTGCAAAAAAGGAAAAGAAGAGGTAAAAAGGGAACGTGGGGCTGGAAAAGCAAACCGTGTCTTCAGTGTTGTGTGTGTGTGTGTGTGTGGGCGCTGAAAGTCAGGCAAAGTATTCCCACCCTTCTGTTGCACAGATCTGGTGATTGTGTGCCCGCTGCAGCTTCATCATCGTGTGCTTATCTGACAGGAGAGGAAACTCACATTGCTCACTGCAGCTGTAGCCCAGTTGCTTCTGGATTTTGGCGATTCTGTAAGTCACCTGACAGAAAAAAAGGTGAAACTAATTTTCGCACCTCTAAAATCCCACAGTGCTCTGTTTAACTGACTTTCAGCATCTATTTTATCTGCATGTCTAAAGAAGCCTTTGGTGTGAAGCTTGTTCCACAGGGAGTCTCAGTAGTTCAGGCTCCACAGTTCTCTAGTGGTTACAGCAGTGTATCCAGAGAGGTGCCAATCCAGACGTCTCACCACCTTTCTGAGACAGAGCCCACAAGGCACACAAGTCCCTGGTTAGGACATGCTGCAGTGTTTTATCAATGTTGACCAGCCAGACTCCTCGTGGCTCCTGTACAGCAGCATCTGGGAGCTTCTCTAATCCCTCTTCTTTGTCATCTCAGGTCAGTAGATGTGCTACATTTCCACCTTGAGAATTATGACAAAGGAAATACTCTGAAGGTATGTGAAGAGGAAATATTCTGAACCTGTGGATTTTTTTTTCTCCTGTTGATGAGTTTAAACTATGTTTCTCCTGAGATGCAAACCTCTGTTGAGTTGCGCAGGAACAGTGTCAATTTATATGGATCCTCAAAGAGGACAAATTAAAGTCCAAGTCCAGTTTGTCAAAATCGTCCTGACTCAATTTAATCTTAGTTGACATAATTTCAATTATTTCCACGCAGCATCAGGGAGGTGAGGATTAAAAAGATAAAACATAGGCTTTTATGTATAGGCCACTTTGCTAATTAGATGGATTAAAATGTGCTCTGCGAAGGGAATTCATTTGCAAGTGAATGGCAGTTAGTAGGCAAGCATGTATAACAGATGACACAAATCCCTGAGGGGATTCCATGGTTAGTTTGGTACAATTTAGAAATTACACAACTCGTTTACTAAATAACAGGCTCATTTTTCCCTGAACTGCATTCTTTAGTGCCTCGCTGTCACTTGACTTTCAAATGTGTTGAAAATAGGTTAGTCTATTCCAATGAACGGAGCCTCCTGGTAGCACCACTCAGTGCAGTAATAGATAGCCATTTATAATTCATGAGGTGGCTAGTCCCCCAAGTTAATTTTGCCCAAGGCACTGTTTACTTCTGCTTTGTACTTTGTTTAAAGTCAGTTGTTGACAACTCTTGTACATGTCAAACTATCACCGCTAATAATTGCTTAAGGAGATAGAACTTTTGCAAATGTTGGTTCCACCAGAGGTATATTCGCCTCACCCTATGCAGAACTTCTTCAGATGAATTTTTGATTCATCTCCTTCTCGCTCTTGACAAAAAGTCCTCTGTAATTCAAAGCAATAGCTGTAAGTGAAATTATAAAAAAGAATAATGTAGTATGCACTCTATAACATCCTAGTTTTCATGTGAAATAGGAAACGTCTCTCTTCCTCCCTCTTCCCTCCCGCCACCCCGTCTCTCCCTGTCTTTCTTTATCTCTGACTTTCTTCTTTTTCTCTTTTTATATTTTTGCATATTGACCAAAGAGGGGCTGCGCTGGTAGATGATGACTGTCACACACTGCGGATTGACAGAAGTTATTGTAGGAGAGTAAGGGCCTTGGGCATTACCTCTGTGGGTCAACGCTGTTCCTCGCTCTGTGCAGGCAGCGACATTCTCGCAATACAAGCAGTCACTTGATTAGTGCCAATTATCCAGGCTGTCACTTTCCCTGGTGAGGGTGGCCCAGGATGCGCCCCGTCCCCCACACTTCCCGTCTAGAGCGGACGTGCACTAAAAGTCTGCGCTCATAGCTGTAGGCTGTGGGAATGATTTCGAATGCAGAGATGGGGGGGGGGGAATAAAAGAAATGCGGGAAGCAAGTTGTGAGTTTGACAGTGTGATAGCATTGACTTCCGAGACAGTTACAAGGGGAGTGTCATTTCTCCCACAAAGACGTCTCCCCAGGGCTGCACCATCTTCCATCAGTCAGTCAGTCACCAGCTTAATATTCTGCTGTACACGGTCTACAGGACCCAACTGGGTTACATTCGCTAAGGTATACAAAATTCACTTGTAAGCCTGTTGGTTTTAGTCTAAACCAGAGGTACTAACTTTAATATGAGTGTGCTCAAATGTAGCACAAGTATTAACAATAACAGTGATTTGTCTAAAACATAATTCATGTGGCTGGAAACAAATGTAGGCAACATTAGGAATCCTAAAGGAGGAAGGCCATAAATCTATGGAGCCAATAAAATAAAATCCAATACAAACATGTGTTAACAGCTGATGCCAAACCCGAGCAAACACACCAAACAAAGAAAGGGCAAAGTTAACTCGTGTAGCCTCAAGACATGGAAAATAATGCAGTTATTATAATCAAATAAATTCAACCAAGGTTTTAAGGGCTATTAAACAAACCTTCCTTTTAGTGTGTTACAACTGAGTGCTAAAACTCTTTATTTAAATTGCCAAAGGAAAGATGACACTCATTATGATCTCACCTGTACACAGGGTTCAACCTCAGAAGTCACCAGTTCTTGGCTGCACTGCTGCACCGCTGCACTATTTTTCCTGGTTCCAAAAACACAATCACAGAGTTTTCGAGCCACTCTTTAAACAGCGCTGCTGTGTATTTACTGATCTATTTCTTGCTGCTTTTATGTTGTTACTGTGTCTCTTGTAACTTCTCAGTATTCAGCAGCAGAGAAGTGAGACGCAGAGCTCCTCTAAACAGCAGAGGTTATCCTCAGTATGGATGTCTGCAGGGGAGTAAACACCATTGGAGCACGAGTGAATATTTTGTATGAGAGGATATTAATTATTCATGCCCGTTTCATTGTGTATGATGATGTGTCAGGATGTTTGCCAATAAACAACAATATTCCTTGTAGGATTGATCCAATATGAAAAGTTGTTGAGCTAGTTCCTCTCAGTATGAAAAAGTCTGACGAATGCAGTATGTGGGAGAGCCGGCACTAGTACTTATTTATGGAAATATCAATATTGTATCATAACACCATGTCCTCTCCTCTTAGTATAAACAATACAATCAAATGGGTACTTTAAATCTGGACTGTGAGAATGGCAATAATATGAGGATTAAGGAAAATGTGAAACCACTGTGTACAAAGCTGTGTAATCAAATCGATTTGAAGCAGGTAGGTAAACTGGGTCAGTGTGGTGCTGGGATTGGCAGGAAAGTACACACAAAAGACAACACAAAAAATACCCTGTACCATGTTTTGAAGTGTTTATTCTGCTCAAACGGAGGCACTAACTAAGTGTGGCACGCCCCACTGATCCGGCTCGTCTTTGGCTCTTAGTGCAGAGTGATAAGCCTGGTGTGTCTGCGGGGGGATTTCTGCTCTCTTTCATGGTAGCGGTGCCCCCGCCACCGTCTCCCTGTGACACCCCCAGGGAATACATCACCACACGGGCAGGACAGCAGGCCGGCATGGGCGTTATAATTGCCATCTCCTCCCTAGTACACATTGTGCACTGTGGAGCACGGTGATTAAATCAAAAAACTCCTCTGCATCCCAGATCTTTACCTTGCAGGCAAAACAGCAGGCTCCTCTGGGATGGGGTCATCATGGCCCCCTCTGTGTTCTGTGATCTCTGCAAAAAAAAAAAAAAAAAAAGGGAGGAGCGGGGGTGTAGACTGCTCACTGTTATGTACCACTGTTGAAAAAAACAAAAAAAACATGAAGAACTTAATCGGTGTTAAAATCAAGATTCGTCTAAAGATTTCCGTATCAGCAGCACTCACAATGCAGAGTTGAAATGTTGAATAAATATTTGAATTAGTGAAAACTGAGAGCTGAGGATGAACAATAAATGGCAATTTCACACCACGGAATAACACAACTCTTTTAATTGTTATTAACATTTCTATTAGACGCTTCCTCCTTTTCATTCCTGATTAAACACAGCTAGTTTGAACACATCCTCTGCCATTAGCATCCTGATTTAAATGTGTATATGATCATTAAAATACAGATAACTCACCTGAAGCCATAAAGAAAATTAGACCTGGGTTTTATACAGAGTTATTGTCCTTGGACATCCTGCACATACACATGAAACAGACCATTATCACTCGGGTTAATGGCTTTGTTAATTTGAAGACATTAACAACTGCTCGGCTGTCCCCAATGAATGTGTCATTCAAGGCAGGCCTTGTATTGTTAAATGGGTTGCTAAGTAGATTGATTCCTTAGTTGCAAAGCACAGCAGCGATGTAGGCAAGCAGGTTAATTAAACATTTACACACAAACACCCAACAATCTATTGTACTCTTCTAATTTATGACATCAATATGCACTTTCATCAGGATTTTTTTGAGAGGCATATGTTTGCTTGCTCCATCCTAATTGGCACCGTGCCAGTTTTATGGCGCTGCTGTTTTCGAGAGGTGACTGGGACTACTGAGCTCGCTGCACTCACCCATAATAGGGACGTAGCAATCCCTCCACTGTGCATGGAGACACTCGGATAAAGATTCAAGCACCTGCACCCACACCTCCACCTCCGCTCCCTTTCATCTCCGGCACCAAACACAGGCAGAGGAAGCATAAACACTGACTCCTAATCAGCTCTTTCTCCACTGCCTCTGCCTCTCAGCTCTCTCTCTCTCTCACACACTCACACACACACACACACACACTCACACAAATGCAAGTGTATACATTTGTACACAAAAAACACACACACACACACACACACAGTCCACCACAGAGACTTCCTCACAGGGCTCTGATGAACAAATGTAGAAGTGAGCGCCACACCTCTTCCAAAAGAAATGTATTTTTCCTTCCTTTTCTGAAAACTCTTGGGGTCACGAGGAAAGTTCTCGCTTTTTGTTATTTTCGAAGAATTTCTACATTTGTGAGTGCAAAGTGGGATTTGGGCCAGAGGCGTCGATGGTTTCCATCTTTCATGTATCCTCTGCTGACAGAAACCGAGCTGACAGGAAGGCAACAAGGGAACAATCAATCACCTTTCTTTTCAACTTTCTTTTTGGCCCACATATGTGTCGGTTAATTTGTTAACACTGGGGTAAGAAAGCTTTTTTACTTGTCTTTAGTAGATGTCTAAGTGATGGAGCATAACACTCCTGCACTGCAGCAACAGTGAGCTATGATGAATTCCAATCATCACTCCATATGCCAGGCCTCATTAGCTCCGGATGTGTTTGCTCACAGCTTCGCCTAAATACCTCAAGTACTGGATGCATGTTGTTTTTCTCTCCCCTTTTAAGTTCTCTCCCTCACTTATGCACACACATACAAACACACACACACACACACACACACACACACACTGAAAAAAGCCTTTAATACACTTGCCAACCGTGGGCCCTTGGTAAGATTCCTTGAGGGCGATGTGTATCCACAACAGTGTCTCTCCCTCAGACATGTGGCATGGGTAAACAACACAGTTAAGCCTAAAACAATGTCTGTCCCTGATGACTGCAATTATTTATGAAATCAAACACAATTCAGCACTTTGCCAAGTGGGACAGCTCTCCAGATCACTCAACAAATCTCCACTCTTTACTCCTCATAATAATCCTATAGTGAAATACCATCGTCATATTCCTGTTATCTCCACCATCAAAAAGCTAATAATCAATTCGCTGATCTCTCTTTCGCGTTGATCTGAGCCGTTTCTTTATTTACAGCATGCAAACCAAATGGAACATGTGTAAACGATGCAACCTTGAGGCCATCCCTGCTCAGGCTGTCTTTGTGGATGATCGCTGGCTAAGTTATTCAACCTGAGGTGTTATTGCTCCTGACTGGAGGAGCGAGCGCAGAGTGAGAAATGCCAGTGTCAGGACAGTATGCGTGCTCTGGGGGCTGTAGCCTCCAGTAAGCAGCTGCTGCACATGGTATGCTCACTTTGTCTTCCACTTTCTCAACACTGCTTGTGAAGAGCAATTAACAAGCAGCGCAGACACAGACAAGCTCATTTTCATTTCCAAAAGGGAAAATTAGAGAGGTGGACTGAGGGACGAGGACATTCATCACACCGGGCGCCTATTCTTCTCACACTCGCCGGACTTAAAAGGGTCTCTTAATCAAACAGCTCTGCGCACCTTTAACACAGACAGTCAGACACACACAGGTGCTGACAAGCTGCTGTCACCCAGAAACTTTCCTCGATGTTAAGGTCACTGACCTCTGTCTTATCAGTCTTTCTCTCCCAGGCTGTGTAATTTGAGTGTGTTTGCGCCTCGGTTTTACATGTAAGTACAACAGAGGCTGCTTATATTTCCTAAGACCTTCATTTCAACAACACTGACACTGATCATGATAGTTTAAATTAACCAAAGCTATAGCTGAATTAATAGTTAAATGCTAAAAGTAGTATAAAAAGTGTTAACTAACCAATTTAAGAATTGGTTTTAATTGAAAAGATACATGGTGGAGTTTTTTTCTAGGATTCAAAGTTTTTTTTGTCACATACACAAGTGATATGTGTGGTGAAATGCAACGTTACGTTCTCCTGAAGTCACGCTAAAAGACTTGTGTGAAACATAAATATTATAGGGTGAAGAAATATAAAGGATAAAAAATCAAGATAGAAAATCATAAATACTAATAAATAAACAAGATGCAAGTACAGTATGTCACAATTCCAAATATGTCATTTGCAGGACAATGCAAAGGATTCACTGAGATTCACTGCGAATATGATACACACACAAAATAATTTGTAATAATTTGTAAATAGTTATTATGATGTGAGTTCATAATTTAGCTAACAATTAATCAAAGGAAGGAAGAGCTGTTTATGCGACTTAGTATGAAAGTCTGTGGACCGACACAGTAAAGAGATACCCTACATTTCCAGCGCATAGATTCAAACCCCATAAATCACAAGCAGAAGATAAATATGGGAGGGCGAGTAAATTAAATGGTACTTAGCCTTGTGAAGTGCACTGTAATAGATCTAAGGAGGAGGTTAAGAGAAACAAGGAGGTGCGCGTCCTCCCTTCTTCAGCCAGCGGTTGCAACCCTCAGTGATCTCCCTTGACACAGAGGAAACCAAAGATCATAACAAGACCTACAGTCCTGGAAACGTGTCTCATTAGCTGCCTGCATACCTCTCCCATCATTTCATAGTGCCCTCCTTGGGAATATAGAAAGAGGGCTTTGTCTGCTCTGTCCCCAAGCTCTTGTCAAAATCTTCTTAATTATGATTAATTACATACCCATAAAGATTTCCTCTACCAAGTATACAAATAATACAACGCTCTGACTAAACACTACATTATTCATTAATTACAGGGCTGTTTGCTGCGAAAATAAAATTCCTGCTGAGAATGTATTGCTTGTCACAAGAACAATGTTTTTCATATTTTCACAACGACTTGAAAAACATATCCATTTCTTAGCAAAGTATGCCCTAGCTCCAGGCTCCTCTGCATATCGGAGCTTTTCCCTCTGTGGGCTCAATTGTTATGGATGCTGTTTATGGTGCTGCTATGACAAGTGTGAAGGGCAGGCATGGTGAAAGATGTATCGCTCGCTTATCTTCTCAGTGTCTGAATATGTTATAGGATTGTAAATGACCCCGTGTCATGACAGAGTCTCACAACAAGCAAAACCTCTTTTTTCCATTTTATTCTTTATGATAACTTTTTGACACTAAGTGACAAATACTGCTTGGGAGCCTAAATGTCTGTAAATTCATTGAATTTGTGTGTGTGTGGTGGTGGGGTGGGGGCGGGGGTTGTTAAAAAACACTTCTTATGAGATCAAATTATTTTTTGTTGTGTCAAAATTCCCACTCATGATAGAAGTTTTTCGTAAGTTTGTAGAAAGTCGTAGAACGAAAACACCTATCTGTGAGCAAAGTAATAGGAATGAGTGACAAGAGGCAGACTAATGATAAGGTTTATAAGTTTTGATAGTTTTTACGGCCTTCTCGTGGAGCTGAGGCACATCACTGAGATGCGCTCTTGAGCTGCACAGAGAACAATATGCCTTTGAGACACACTCGCTGCACTGAAGCAGCCTCGTCCTTCCGCCTCTTGCTGCATATGCTTTATAGCCGACAATAAACCATTTTAGTGCAAAATAAATTGGGATCGTATTGAAATGCTGGCGCTATATATGTCATCGAAGACATACAGTTATTTTTTAGCAAAGCTGGAGCATAGTTCATCATCATGTGAGGGCTGCGATGGGTCTGTTCCACATCATTGGCTTCTCTTGCTTAGTTAGATTGTGAAGGTCAGAGTTCTCAAGCCTTTTATGGCTGTTTAACTTTGGAGAATTATCACATAGGAAGGACTTGGCTGATATATGCTGCACAGCTCTGCCTCAGCTTGGTCTCATATCCATCCTGCTTTTGGCATAAAGGATGCAAAGCCATTATTTGGACCAAATGTACAGACAAAGTGGATACAGTGGCCTGGCCTCGTACTGAAACATTTGAACAGATGTCTGTATTTAACCAACAAAAAAAATGGACATGGAATTTGTAATAGACTGAACATAATGGAAATATGGCATTCCACAAATATATGTGGTATTACATTAGTCTGTGTTTGTGAAAATTATCTCTCCTGAGGACACAACCATGATCAGTCAGATATTATTTGATGTAACATACATTGCTTGAATTTCTTCAATAAGCAATTACATTTGCATTTGTAGAGATAAATGTTTGATTGAGCTTGTACATCAAATTAAAGTTTATTTTAAAGTAGTAGCAGTCATTTCAATTCTTTATACTTATGGAGATCCCCTTAAAATCATATTGAATTCTCCAGACATGTCTCACTAGTCTGTCTTTTCCAGTTAAATCTGTCTGGGTTGTGTCAAAAGAATATCTCTGTCAACATTTCCTAATACAAAACTTGGATTAAGAGGAGCCCTGGAAAAACATATTTGAATACTGACATTTTCTGTTACAACTATTTGGCTCTAATTGCTTTGTTGAGTTTTAAAACTTTGCAAATATAATTAGCACCCCCAGTAAATGAGAATGGTATTAGCACAGAGTACAATCAGAAAATTACCATAAGAAAGAATTGAAAAGTTTTTCAAATGAAAGCTTGAGGGGCGAAGCCTTCTCCCCTGAAACGGCAAGGTGACATTTTATTTCCAACTGTTAATTGATGTTCTGCTGATTAGAGCACATTTTATGCTAAGGACCAGGGGGGCTCTATTTCTGTAAGCTATCAGTTTGCAGGCATGGATTGCAGCGGTGTTACAAGGCTGAGCTGAATCCCAGATCTTTTTTATTTCGTGTTGCATCAGAGATCCAGATTCTTCTGGGGACGCTGCACATTTAAAGAACAGAAAAGTATAATTAGCTTTAAAACACAAGTTCTGTTTTGAGTGAAAGTTTGAATACTGACACTTGGTAAAGACTCATATTTGTATTGTAGAATTTATTGTACAAACTGGTAGCAGAATGTATTTGTGGTGTATTATATAGTCTACACGCTATTGTATTGTAAAATTGATGATATTAGTTCACTTATAAACAACCCATGTCATTAATCACTGCACAATATTTGTTAGAGCAAAGCAGACTAATAATTCAAACCTGCAACATAACTTATTTATGGAAGTGTACAATTGATAAAATGCCAGGAAGGAGTAATCTTTTAAAGCACCTCTTACAAAAACCTCTTTGTCAGAATAATCAACACAATCTGCATAATTTACATTACTTACTTAGATGCATGTACAGCCTGAGCTTAAAGTAAAGAAGTTTGTTTTCTCATGTTTGTGCCTATTAGCCACAAATTAATTAATCCACCATCCAAAACCCAATTAAGCCACAAGCTATATTAATACATCGCCCGTTTCCCAGAATGCAGAGGAAGTACCGCGGAAGCACTATTATTTTCACAAACATAATCACATTTTTGTTGCAATAGTGGCACCCACGAAAAACGCCTGAGTTTATGTTATAATGTATTCACAAGGCATCGCAGCTGTTTGGGTAAAGAAGTCAAACCTGAGCAGGGAGATGAGTATAAGTTCATGCAGGCTGATTTATTTGCTGCCACTAGGGGGAGAGGTGCTCCTCGCAGGTCTCACCATGGAGAGCAATAATGTGCAGCTATAAAGTACTGATGAGGTGGCTCAGTGAATACTTATGAAGAGTCCTGCATTAGATTCACTCTCACAACCGTGGTCATCTTATTCAAAACGCTCTCACTCTGGTTTATAGCCCGTGTATAACGACACATCCCAAGCACCAATCATAATTACCAGCGTCTCAAACTTGAGTGTTCATTCAACTCAGGTTCCTTCAGCCTTTCAGATTCCTCTATCCGTCAGTGATGTGAAAAACTTCAGCTCCTCCATTTAATATTGTTTGTTTTGTTGTTTGTCAACACAACAGAGGAGATGTGCTTTTCTAAAGCTCAGTGTTAAAGAGGCACCCCAAAGAAGAATACACACAGTGTTGCCATGGAGCCCATTGATGTGCAAATGTTTTCATTTAAATATTTTTAAGAGGATCAGCTCAGATTACGCCAAAGTTTGACAGAGATAATTCGATGGCTTGTGTAGCAGCTTTGTTTGTGGAGACCATCATTCAAGGCACGTCAGACCACCTTCACAAACCACATAGCCTTTTTAATGAAGTTTACTTTGAGAAACAGGCCAAAGCTAGTACCTTTTCTCCATGCTAGGCTATAATAGGGAAGTCTTCTCAGACCTCTCTGATGATAGGAGTTTATAGTTTTTGTTATGCAGTCCTGAAAAGCTGAATGAGGCTTAAAAACGACATACAGTACTATTGCAAATCCCTGCTTAAAGAAAAAAAATAGTTAACATTCTCTATTGTTCCATTTAACAACTCGAAGGGGAAAAAATGCCAACAAGCCGGTATAGTAGCATCTAGCGGATATATTTGCTCTTTTTCTTGCATTATAGATAAATGCACCATGGAGACCCCCCAGTATTTGGGACAAGGGAGAAGAGCTTAAATATTTATGCCTAAGCCTCTGGAGGCCCACTATTAGTAGTAAAATGTTTTACTTTCTGGGGCTGTCACTCTGCTCTGGCTCCCATTAACAACAGGGCTGACAGGGACCTCTGGGTCAAACACTTTGAGGCAACAAAAGGGCCTGATGAAATCACTCAGTGAGACCCAAATTACTTCTGTGTCATTGCTGGACAATATTTTCTCCCCAAAGCATTCCTCCCTCTGTTAACGGCATGACCCCTTCCACGGCATATGGAAAGGATTGTTTGTCTATAACACTGGGGGATGGAGATGAGGAGAAGTTCATGGACAATGTTCCTGGCTGTGTAAGCCCCCCACAAGGAGCGAGGCTCCCCTCCCTCTGTTTTGTTGTGCTTTGTGGAAAAAGTTGATAAAAACAGGTTGTAAATGGAGATGGGCAGTTGGAAATGAACATGTTGGGGTGGAGCAGTGAAGCGGGAAATCCAAATATACAAGACCTCAGAGAAAACTGGCAAAAGCAGTGAGAGAATCCCCAGAGGACGTCGTGGGGTAAGCATTGATATTCAAACTACAGAAGCAACTGAGACGATTAACATTAAGTGTTAATATTTTAACACAAAATACTGAGATTTCTTGGATGTGCTTTTGTGAAAATACTTTTTCTTAATTTTAAACTCTATGTGAAGTCATTTCTCCCTCTATATTTGGCACATATAACAACAATAATTTCTAAATACCAGATGCACCAAACATTGTATAAAACAAAGTGCAGGATTTGGATTAGTACTGCTCATATATATTCTGTGCTGCAAAAGAAATTAAAGCACAGAGTCTAAATTCAATATTTGATCAATAGTCTCTGTTTGTTATGAACTTAACTATTAACAAGATCTAATAAAGTATACTCATGGTCTTCAGGAAATCCTTTAAGATGTATCAACACACACATGGATGTCATCCTAAAAGAAAGATGGTTGGGGCTCGCTTTCAGAGAGCTATAGAGTAACGTTGAGAGTGGCTCAATTGGATGAGCTGCAAACAGTATCAGAAAGGCCTGGAAAGGAATGAGCAGGCAGGGAAGCTTCAAATCCCCTCTCAACCCTAAGTGGGTGGTCCTTTCACTGTGGGTAACTGTGCAGTCGCCAGGCATTCGCACGGAGGTTTTGAGGAGGACTGGCTCTCCAGACGCAACATTCACCGTCCCAGGCCCATACATCCACAGAATTAGATTCATGCTACACTGACTTTATTTAAGCTAACAGTCCTGGCAGTGGCAGCATTAAATGACAGCCAGTTATCGGGGTCTTTTCTCTGGATTAAAGGATGATTCAGGAGAGGAAGGCAGAATGGCTTAAGAAAGAATTCATTCAGGGAGAAAGTCCATAGTTTATCTGAAAAAAGGAACTGAGACCTGCAAAGGTTGCCAAAGTGTAATGAACACTGTGGACATGTGTGAAGATTGACAGAGAAATATGTTGTAGCCCTCGCACCTCCCATCTACCAGCACCAGACACACACACACACACACACACGCACGCACACACGCACACACACACACACACACACGCACACACGCACACACGCACACACGCACACACGCACACACACTCCTAAACCAAAACTCTCCAGGCTCTGGAAGCCTTTATTGTTACTACAAATGCCAGAAGTCAACAAACAATAATGACTTTTTACACGTGAAAAAGAAAATCAAGCACTTTTCAAGGAATATGTTCGATGAGAATTCAAGCATCTTCCTAACCTTGAAAACTAAACGGTTAAAATTAAGGACTTTGCAAAACCTTCAAGGCTGTTCAGAGTAAAATTGTAAAATTGAAGCATTTTTCAAGCTCTTTCAAGGTAGCTACACCAATACACACTCAGCAAAAGGATGCCATCAGTGTGGCCTTGAAAGGCTCCATCGGTGGCGTCCTACCTTGTCTCTTCATGGCGGTCTTGGCGTGTCTCACTGCCTCCCAGGGGCTGGGGATGTCCAGGAAGACGGCGTCGGCCACCCCGGTCACTCCGAAGCCGTCCTTGCACACGTCCTGGTTCCTGACGGTGACCAGGCCATCCACGCGGTGCTCCTTGAACTCCTCGGCCGCCTTCTCCGCCCGCTGCTGGTGGAACTCCACCGTGTGCAGGTGACCCGTGGGGGCGATGCTACGCAGGATGGCGTGGGAGAGCGAGCCGCTACCCGTCCCTGCAACACACACGATCAAAACAACAATTCAAAATGTAAATCCACAGTCCTCCTTTCATGCTAAATGTTTATGTGAAGCTTCTAAGAGCTTTCCAGGATTTCTTCTAACGTTAGTCTTTTCAAGACAAAACTCCTTTCTGTTGCAATCGATGCACTGCAGCTCAACAGGGAAACAAAGAGGACGTTTCACACCACAAAGCCGTCACTTTGCAAGAGATCCACTTGATTTGACAAATTCAGAGTGCTGCTGCAGTGAGTAATAATGTCTCAGCGTGAAACATCATTTGTTTAAAACGTTCCACCCTGTGTGAGAAGCTGCTTTCCTCTGTGAAACTGTTCATTGTTAGGTCTGGTTAGGTTTTGGTCTGTTACATTTGTGGAAATGTTGTTCACTAAAGCTCAAGGGGATGTTATCAAATAGCCCAAAATGACCACTTTGCAGTTTATGATTGCAAAAGAAAAAGTGAGGCAGCAAATCCTCACGTTTAAGAAGCATCTGAGCGAATTAAAACCACGTGTCCACAACCAAAACCTCTCGAGCTCTTCTCGAGAAGCTGCGAGAGTTCATTTGAACACATCTGAGATAAAAAATAAAAAAAGTTTCCACTGCACCAGAGACACATGGACAATTGTAAGGATTGTTTTGGGGACGTCCCTTCACATGATATTGACTGGAAATGGACGCACATCATCTGGGCAGGTCTGCAAAACCAGATAAAGAAAAGAAAATTCTGTGGAAGTAAAGATCAGAAATTATGTTAAAGTCTTTCTTCTATCCTGAGACGATGCACACAAAGACTCTCTCTCTCTCTCTGAGTGGGACCCCTTCTTTGCCCCGGCCGGGTCCTTAATGGCCGCTAGTTTGCGAAAGAGTGATGAGGTTGTTTGTGGGTTTCACGAGAAGAAAAACAACACAGGTCATGTGACATGGAGTTAAGGCACGGAGCCAGCAGATCTGCCCCCCCCCCCCCCGTCGTCTTCTCCTGACATTACGTCACCGCCGCCTTTGTTGGTGTGGCGGCGCGACAAAGAGGGCAATGTTTACCCCACAGCAGCACTCTGACTTGCTAAAGGCCTCACGCAGCTGAGCCGGATGGGAAATGGGAAACTAAAGCGACACAGATGCAGATGAAACAACGAAACACAGCAGCAACTCTTCATCAGTGATCAACAGGACTTTTTATGGTTCTGGGTGACTAACTGTCCTGCTGGTGTGGACGCAGTTCTGTGTCTTTACTCTTTATGTTGCATTGGTTTGTGTTATCGTCTTTTCCCGTCCCGTTTGTTTGTCTTTTAATAAGTTGGATTTCTCTGAAAATACTGTCTGGTGGAAAGTGAAAGCAGAAACACACAGGTAGCTGGTGCAGCTCAGGAAGAGTACACGACACATTTGGGAACATAAAATATTTGGATTAGACCCCAAAAAAGAATATTATATATATATTATATTTTTATGTTTTTCTATAAGTGACTACCAAACACTTAAGGCCCATTTGACATAAACCATTATAGTTCTTGAACGCACTGTTGTGATTGTAAACTAGGCTGCAACTAACAACTATTTTCATTACAGATGAATCCGTCAATTAATGGTTTAGTCGATAAAATATCAGAAAATGCTGAGAAATGTCTTATTCTGTCAAAGATAATCAATTGATAAGAAATGAAAAAAGAGAAGAAATCTTCATAACTGAGAAGCTGGAACCAGAGAGCAGTTTGGTGAGGACTAATTGATTAAATCAACCATTTGTTTCAGCTGCGGTCGACTCCGGCAGCTATTAATTGTGCAAAATGTACATGTGGTGCCACAGCGACAAACTGCAGCCTCACTGCTCAGGCTGAACACCTCCATCCTCATCTAGTAAAGTGTTCTGTTGAGAGGAAATGAAGCTCCGACCTCGATCCACATAAACAGACGATCGATCAGCACAGAACCGACTCTGGACCTCAGGCTCCATGCCTGGATGCTGACGGGTCCGGTTTCCATCCTGCAGGTTACCCGGATGTGCTGGACAGAACAAGTCCACCAGAAATACCCTCTTGTGTAAAATCGTGTCAGAAATGTGTAAATACAAATCTGGGAAAGAGCAGATTTGATCAAAGGGATGTGGTGTTGTGAGAGTGTCTGTAACTGGAGAACATATTACATTAAGAGCATGAGTCCTACAGTCCAACAATGACTTTGTGCTAAACCACAACTGCTTATCATGTGTTTGCACTCCCAGGCTGCAACACAGTTTACTCCGGGTTAGAGAACAGCCAACGCATTACTCAGTGTGGGTTATTGGGTCGATACGAGCCAGAAACAGACAACAGACGTCTCGATGCGTCAATATGATTTGACGTATGGAGACAAGAAGGAACACACGATAACTAAGGAAACTGATGAGTGGAATCTGTGCTAAACTTGCAGAGGTTTCATGAAAAGGGACTTTGTGCATGCACGATGTGTCAGGAACAAAAAAAAAAGGGTTGGAAACTCAGAAGATAAAAATTGCTCCAAGCGATGATGAAGCACTAAACCGTCCCACAGCAGAGAAACTGTGACCAACTCTTTTCCAAGTTAAAAGTGTTTTGACACAGAGTCTGAGCAGCTGTTGACTCATTTGTGTCTCCGTGTTGGAATTTGAGCTTTTGACCTTTCTTGTAACAAGCTTACAGATCTCAACAAAGTGAATATTAATGGTTTATAAACAGTTTTTAATCGATATTAAAGAGGAACTAAATCTACAGCCATGCTAGCTGCTCTGTGAGACTGTACTTAGATTTTGAGATAAATGCTAACATCAGCATGCTAACGTGCTCTGATGTTTAGTAGGTGTAATGTTTACCATCTTAGTTTGACATGTTAGCATGCTAATATTTGGTAATTAGCACTAAATACAAAGAACAGCTAAGGCTGATGGGATTGTCATTAGTTTTTTACGATTTTTGACCTGATGGTGGCGCTAGAGCAAACGTCAGAGGATCACAAAGATCCTACAAATCATCTTGAGAGGGGCATGAATGTCATGTCATGAAAATCCATCCAAAAGTTATCAAGACATTTCACTCAAAACCACAAACGTCAACCTCAGAATCACATCATTAGGATACATCATCTGGGAACCATGAACGTCTGTATGAGTACGACTTTGTCCCAATCCACCCAATAGATGTGGAGCTATTTCACTGGATAAGTCAAACTCTGACCAGCTGGAGGCACTAGAGGAAAAGTCAGAGGGTCACCAAAGTTATTAAGATTTGTCATCTGGGGATCATGAACGTCTGCACACAATTTCATGGCAATCCATCAAACAGCTGTTGAGATATTTCAGTCTGGACCAAAAGTGGTGGAACGACTCTGCCATCCCCCAGAGCCATGTTGCTAGCATGGCTAAAAGGATTAGCATTGTATTAGTATCGTCTGATGCGTAGGTTCATGAAATAAAGAAGTGGTACACGACCGCGTGTACTTCAGGGTTTCAGGATAAAGGAAATAAAACTCTTTTTGACCTCTTAGACGTGAATCAGCTGGAAGATTTAGCGTTTACCAGCAGCTCTTCGATTAAGGATAGAAATAAACTATTTCAGGGCTCCGTCTGTCACAGTACAACACAAATGAGGACGAAGTGCCCTTTTAACGAGAGGCTTTCTTTGATGCGACTCGTGACTCATATCAACGTTTCTAATCTGCTCACAGAAACAAGACGTCAAGTGAGCTGGCAGCTACAGTACGAGAGGAAGCCGTGATACGAGGATGAAAACAGCGTTGAGGGGGAGGGGAACTGCTGGAGGTCATCCCTGCTTCCCCCCCCGCCTGCTATCAAATACAACACGGTGGTTTCCTGGATGAGAAGCAAAACCAGGTCCAGAGGTCGAGGAACTGCATTTTCCCAGTAGGCAGTTTTAGAAGAGGGAAAGCACTCAACTCATTAAAGCACTCAACCCCTAAAATGTTGTGGAGCAGCTTCGAAGGTCGACTGTGGGTGGATGTTCCGGCAGATGAAGCCAGACTCAAGCAGCTTTCCGGCATTTCTTCAAGTTCATTTAACACATAAAATAAAGCAAGACTATTCTGACACCTGACATGAGAGCGTCTGCGCAGATTAAATAGAGGGTCTGTCCATTACATTACATGATCCCTCACTGGCTTCCCACCTACAACACCACAACTGTACTGTCAGAAGTACTGAAACCTATCAAAACGTATCATATTGACATTATTTTGACATATATTCGTTTGAGATATGAGTCACAAATTTAGCGGGAATCATAAATTCTGCATTTCATTTCACTTATATATAAATGATGATGTGATTTTTCCTGGGGTCGCTGCCAAACAAGCATGTTGCCTTACAGCTGGAGATCTCAGCAGCTCCACTTTTATAAAACAGGTATATTGTGACACATTTTACCTTCTTCAAAATAATTTGTATGTCCTGCGATTTGGAAAATCATACTTGGGCATGTTGCAATATGGATAATATTGTGACTAACTGTTCAGCCCTACTGCCACCTGGAATTGTTGCACAGCCTCAAACGCCCTTGAGTTACCGAGAGTATTTGCTGAGTATGGAACATGCTTGATGTAAAGCGCTGATACAGGTGAAAAAGAAAGATAAAACATACAGTACGTGGCGACCAAGGTGACTCCTCCACACGACCGAACGCTCCTTCAGCAGACTTGGCGTGCAGGCAGAGTGAAAACTAAATTATCACCTCTAATCGCTGCATGTTTGTACATCTCACTGACCAAGAGTCTCCCCTCTGCAGGACAGCACGTACTGGTTATAGACTATCGTGCTGAACATACTGAGTCACCACTGTGTCGCACGAATGCAGAGTAGCACCTCTTCGACACATAATGACACTCAAGTGTTGTTTTGTGCAGCTAATAAAATGCTGCATTCCAGAAGTTATTAAATAATTGAACAAACCTGGCTTTTCATCTGATGTTCAAACCTTTATTCGTCCGAATTCAAACGTGATAAGACTTCCAGAGTGAGGGTTTAACCTAAAATCTGTTAAATGTGCATTTAAATCAGAGTCCAGAGTAACGAGATGCCCCCTCCACACTGCTGACTAAACAGACTTCCTGCTGAACTCGTTCATCAGGGCCGGAGACCCCTCCAATCAATGAGGTGACGTGCCAGCAGCAAAGCATGATGGAGCACTGCACCACACTCATAGATTAACACCCCCCCCCCTGAAGGCGAAGCAGTAAAATAAAGTGACTACGTAAACAAACACTGTATTACATAATTTTCTCAGGCACATCTGTGGCCACCACATGGTGTTCAGTATCAGCAGCTGCGGTGGTTAAAGGTTTGAGTCCTCAGTGATGCAGCAATAGAACAAAACGTCCCATCCCCCCAACGGGAAACCTAAACTGCATCATTACTTGATGCAGGAGGTTTGCGGCAGTTCCACCTCGTAGATATCTACAGTGCCGGTTATGTTTATAAGTCAGTGTCAGACCGAGCAACAGCAGAGGGAGGGACAGATGGCCGTCCATTAATCCCAGGGTTGGCGGGTGCTGCCATTGTTGTGTAATGGGTGAATGTGTAAAGCGTTTTGGTCCTTTCACCATTTCCCCCGTTGCATCTCTAAAAGGACAACTCGTACTTTAATATGAGGTTTGTACAGCCTTTTAACAGTATAATAAAAGCACTTTAAAAAAAGATACTTGACAACAAACAAATATGGCGACGGATGTAACTCATGGCTTGCAAAATCAATAAATTCTGCCGTCTTTTCCCACTGATTTCCTTCAGTATGAACCTTCACAGACCGGCTGAAGCGTATTAATATGCTGTGTGCTCGGTTGTCCACACAGTCTCGTTTTGTTGCCATTTACAACCACCATCATGCAAAGTAGTGCAGCTTCGACCAAGTTACAGGACAGAGCCCTTACTGAAATGAGAATACTGAGGTCAAAAATCTTTCAAATTCTACCTTCAAACTTAATCTAATCTATTAAAACCCTTTTTTCTTATTGTGTCTTTAAAAATGAAACTCTTAAAAGATCTTTGTATCACATTTCATTTTCTTTCCTTCTGCTGTTTTCAATCATTTGTGGCTGCGTCAGTCATTCCAGCAAAAACAAATTGTATTCACGAAGGGCCTCACAGGGACTTCCAGGATATGAATGGATGTTTAATGCATACCACACGTGTTTGTGGCTATCTGCTAAAACCAAGCATGTTCTCTTAAAACAAACTTTCCTGGCAGTCGCAGCAGACTTTCTGTGTGTAATTAATTATTTGGGTAATAATTACTGAATGAAACAGACTCCTGCAGGTTGTTAAACAGTTCAAATTAGTGCTAGCAATATGGCTAACTAGCTGTAGCTTCCCCGCATGCTAAATCCATTCCTTATATGTAGATAATTCTGTGCCACCATCAAAAATATCAAATGCAACAGTTCATGAGTAAACACATTAAAAGCAATAATGTAATAAAGTTGTGCATTTAACCCATTCACGTCAGGTTCTCTTGTAACCAAACTATGTGATATTTTCTATTTATTCTGTATTTGTGTGGCTTTCATTGCACATTACATTTGTCTTGGATTCCTCACCGGACTCGCAGACGATGGACCCGGGCTTCAGCTCCAGCATCATGGTGATGGTGGCGATGTCGGTGGTGTAGAGGATCTGTGTGCGGTGCGGCAGGGTGACGGTCCACAGCTCAGGCGTGGGGTGAAGCACATGGACCCACCCGCCTTTGCTGCAGGTGACCTTCGACCCGTAGCGCTGGCCAATCAGGTCCGTGGAGTGGCGAATGACCCCGTAGCGTGTCTGCGTTTGGGCGCCCTGCTTCACCTTGACTGGCATCATGGACTCGTGGCCCAGGTAGATGATGGCAACGTCCCCGTCCTGAATGAAGTCTGAGTACTCCACAAAACTCATGGTGAGCACTGTGACAGGGTGGAAGGAGATTAACTTATTATAAATAGCATTTATCAACAAATAGTAGGCTTAAATAAAATAGTCACGCACAATCTTCAACAGTATTTTGTGGGTCCCAGGTTCTTGTGGGACTTTTGTTTTTAATTGTGATATTTTGAACATACTCTGTTAAAGACTCGAGAGCACAACACCTACCGTTAAAATTAAATCGTCTTTAATTGAAGTGATCTTACTTCCTCGTGTTTTGCTCTTGTTGCCTGCACAGTTGGGTGTCAAGATATATGATGATATACTGTTTGTTTCTTAGTGATAAAACTCTCCACGTCTTTTCTAGTTCTTCTTGCAACCCTTGGTGTTTCACAAGCTTCTCATGTTCCTTCTTCCTGATGTCCCTGTTGCTTGGGATCACTACATCTCTTACTACTGCCTTCTTCTGCTGTTTGTCCACCACTACAATGCCCCGGTTGGTTCGCCACCACTATCTCACATCCGTACCTGGAAGTCCCACAGGATCTTAGCCTGGTCGTTCTCAAACACCTTCAGAGGTGAGTCCCACTTTGACCTTGGGACTTCCAACCCATACTCTGCACAGATGTTCCTGTACACTATGCCAGCAGCTAGCCCAGTCTGCTAGCATCTTACACCCTGCTGCTATGTGCTGGATTGTCTCAGGGGCATCTTTGCACAGTCCGACCTGGTGCCCCGGCCTCCGTCGATTGTGTGCTTAGAGCTTGTTCTTGTGCTGCCATGATTTTATATAGATATATATATATATATAGAGAGAGAGATATAGATAGATAGATATAGCAGTAGTGTGCATCCCTACAAAACTGCTCCTGGATGCTGGCAGAAGGGGGGCGGGCGGGGGGATGAGACCTCTCGTTGCCGTGGTAACCACTGTGTCACGCGCACAAAACGTTATTTTTTAAAGTTTCGGAGCATCTTTTCAAACTGAAGAGCAAACGGTCGTTATATTTAACCGCTTCTTACAACACTGACACACACGGAGAGACAGAGACCGGCGGACTCACGCAAGAAACCGGACGAAAACATGTCGGACGCGCTGTGAGTGACATGAATGGATGCTGTCGAGGTTTTATTTCTGCTGTTTCTTGATTGTGTGTCGATGTCTGCTTCCCTCCCCTTCAAATAGTGTTTCCTCTGTGATTTCGGTTAGGTGTCACAAAAGTTAGCTATCTATCTAAGTGTTCGGGGTAAAGTTTAGCCTCAGATTAAAGTAAAGGGAAACAGACACCTGAAGGGTGTTTTCTGTAAAGCTAACTAGCTCAAGTTAGCGATGATATTATCCTTACTGGCGCTAACGGTTGCTGGTTATCCAAGACCGTTACGTTAGCTGACCCAAGTTATTGGGTCACATTTTTTAAAATACATTTTTAGAAACTATTAACACCATTTATACACATTTTTTAGAGTGTTAACTTATTTCTAACCCCACTCAAACAGAAAGGTCACAGTGCAAAGTGTCTCTTCCTAACGAGTGCAATTGAAATTTGTACTGAAATAAACGCTGGTTCGACTTGCTAACTAGCTAACATGCTAACGGTAGCTACTGTAAACCGTTAGTTTCGCTCACGAAAGAGCAGTTGGCGACTCTCGGCTTACCTGCGTTCTTTGGCGGCTGAGTTTAAACACAAACTGCGGTTGGAAAACGACAGATTCTGCCCTTGTTTCGGTTGAATGTGCATACGACCAGCACTGACAGCTACCCCATTCATCCACCCCGCACACGTGGTGTTGTTTTCAGAGGAAGTTGGGAAGACGCGACCGGATGCAGCGCCGCTCCGCGGGCTAGTAAACTCCCCTCGCCGGCAAAGTCGATCCAAACAAGCGGTTCAGGTGATTTGTAAATCTGCCTTTCGCCTCCAGACGCAGCACAGTGTTACAGTTGCGTGTGTGCACACAGTTAGGACAAGAAATATGAGATATTACACCAAGTTTAAGTTGCATAAAGGAACACAAATAACCCACACATTTCATTGTGAACAATGGTGGAAGAAGTATTTAGATTTTATGTAGTAAAAGAAGCAATAAAATCAAACGGCCTCCAGTGTTACATTATACGTTATATTTTTTATAATTTAGGATTACTGGTGCTTTCACGTGTATGTACCTGGTCACGGTGGTGTTTATTCTAATTGATGATATGATGGGTGTAAAACAAACATTTTATGAGATGATAACGTGTTTTTTATTATAAATTTGTGAACTGAAATTTAATTAGTAACACAAGTATACAATAGCATAAAATATAATCACAATATGATCACATTTAGTTTAATTAGACAATTACATGGGGTCACTTGAACGCAACTTCAGTTCCAGACTTCAACAGTTAATTGGAATAAAACGTGATACATGTTATAAAGACAAGTAGTCGGATTGGATCACACATAATCTACTTGTATTTGCAGGTTGCGAGAATAGAATTAGAATTTGTAGTTTAATCTGTATATGTAGAAGGAGTCCCCACTCCCGCAGCAGACAAATCGGCGCGTCCAATTGAATGAATGGACTACAAATATTGACCAATGGGAGGAGAGGAGGTCTTCTATAAATGTGGAGCACAAGCCGTCAGCCTGACCGGAGAGCTGCTGGGACGCTGTTGGTGGTTTGTGAGCTTCTCGGTCTGAAAAATAGGGATCTTTGTCTCAACCCCCGGTAGTAATAGTAATCCACAAATCCGACAACAACAGGTAGGAAGACCGTTTCATTAACTCTGAATCCCGCCACACGCACAGCAACACTTCAGTGACAAATGATCTTGGCCTCATGAAGAATATGTCCGCTTTATCTGTAGTTTAATCAAATAATATCCAATAATACGAAGCATAGCATTTGTTACATAATGCATCTGCTGCCCGTTTCAGCGCATTCAGCTGTGATGATTGATTCGTTGTCTATCTGCGGTTATTTGAGTAAAAGTGTAACCTCGATCATCGTTAAGCCGCTGTCCGCACTGCGCTCGGTTTGTTTGGCTGCTTTTCACCGTGTCTCCCCTCCATCCCCGCCCAGAGAGCAGCCATGCCTTTCGGTAACACGCACAACCAGCTGAAGATGAAGTACACCTCGGAGCAGGAGTACCCGGACCTCAGCAAGCACAACAACCATATGGCCAAGATCCTGACTCCCACCATGTACGAGCGGCTGAGGAGCAAAGAGACCCCCAGTGGATTTACTGTGGATGATGTCATCCAGACTGGGATTGATAACCCAGGTAAAAAATACAAACCGAGCGCGCGGCTCTCCGGTGGAAGCGCCATCTGTTCCGCCCGGTCGAGCGTGTTTAATGGCCGCAGCGGCTGCGTGCTCCGTGTTTCTGCAGGAGACACTGACAGCACTGTGACCTTGCCAAGGGGATCAACTCTACATATGGAGAGCTGAATGAGTTAGGAGCTGTCATGCGCCACTAAATGGTCTCCATGATCAGCCATATTACAAAGCTTCATAGCAAACGGCGAAGATGACATCGTTACATAATGTAACTGTTGTCTGGTGTGGTTAAAGCTTGTAGTGTATTCAGACTAACCCGTCAGCAGGTGACTCCCTCACCCTGTAGACTGTGTTTCTGTTTAGTTCTGAGAGTATGGCCAAGCTGACGCTGAAGAGGCTGTCTGCTCAGGAGGAGTTCCCAGATCTCAGCCAGCACAACAACCACATGGCCAAGTGCTTAACCCTGGACATGTACGAGAAGCTGAGCGAGCGGGCTACACCCAACGGCTTCACCATAGATGGTGTCATTCAGACAGGGGTTGATAATCCTGGTACAGTCACAGTCCTGAGACCTGATGACACGCAGCACATTGAGTTGGTGAGGATGTTGGTTTGTCTGCCCTGTCCACTGTCTCCTCTGACCCTGTTGACCTTGTGTGCAGGACACCCCTTCATTATGACCGTGGGCTGCGTCGCTGGAGACGAGGAGACCTACGAGGTCTTCAAAGAGCTGCTGGACCCCGTGATCGAGGACCGACATGGAGGATACAAACCCACAGACAAGCACAAGACCGACCTCAACCCAGCCAACCTGAAGGTACCACAGCCAGTTAACAAGGCTGATGTCAGAGGACCTGACCGAGATACTAACGCGCATGTCGTCCTCTTAAGGGCGGTGACGATCTCGACCCCAACTACGTTCTGAGCTCCCGTGTCCGAACAGGCCGCAGCATCCGCGGCTTCTGCCTGCCTCCTCACTGCAGCCGGGGAGAGAGGCGCGCTGTGGAGAAGCTCTCCATCGAAGGTAAGAGGCCACTTGAACATCTGCAGGAACATCTGCAGGAACATCTGCATACAGACGGAGACAAGTCTGTTTTAGAAACAGCATTAAGAGTTGAGGGCTGTGTCCTGAAGGCACACTGCCCACTGAAGGTGTGATGCTGGTGGGACTTGTCTGTGAAGGACCGGCTGCCCTCTGGTGGCAGCAGGAGGAACTGCAGATTATAGTGAACTCAGTTAAAGGTCAACTTGAATATGTTGAAGCTCAGACTCTGAAGCCGGTCCTTCACAGGATGAGGATCCAACATGGCCGCCTGTGTTTGTTAGATTTTGCATTAGGTGTTTTCACATCTATTGTCTTCAAACTCATGTCCCCCCCCCGCAGCTCTGGACTCCCTGACCGGAGACCTGAAGGGGAAATACTACGCCCTGAAGAACATGACGGATGCTGAGCAGCAGCAGCTCATCGACGACCACTTCCTGTTTGACAAGCCAGTGTCTCCTCTGCTGCTGGCCTCAGGGATGGCCCGCGACTGGCCCGACGCCAGGGGCATCTGGTGAGACTGTCCTCCACCGCTGTTTGTCACCAACGGTGTTTAATTTAGAGCGAAACTAAACTTGAATCTCTTCTGTCTAAAGGCACAATGACAACAAGACATTCCTGGTGTGGGTGAACGAGGAGGACCACCTGCGTGTGATCTCCATGCAGAAAGGTGGAAACATGAAGGAAGTGTTCAACCGTTTCTGTACCGGACTCACCAAGGTTGGTGATCTGTACATGAGCCAGACTTAGAGGTGTTCTGTAAATGATTAACTGTACAAGGACCTTATTAACCTGGCTCCCTTTGCTGTAGATCGAGAGCCTGTTCAAGGAGAGAAGCCATGCATTCATGTGGAATGAGCACCTGGGCTACGTCCTCACCTGCCCCTCTAACCTGGGCACCGGCCTGCGTGCAGGTGTGCACGTGAAGCTGCCCAACATGAGCAAACATGCCAAGTTTGAGGATGTTCTCAAGAAGCTGAGGCTCCAGAAACGTGGAACTGGTGTGTAAACGTTGCATATCTTTATCCTTGTTGCGATAGTTACTGACTGCACTGTTCAGCAACATTTAACCTTTGATGCATTTGGATT
Source organism: Nannoperca australis (assembly GCA_036023655.1). NCBI lineage: Eukaryota > Metazoa > Chordata > Actinopteri > Centrarchiformes > Percichthyidae > Nannoperca > Nannoperca australis. The sequence continues at coordinate 253 of JAVQJD010094775.1, read as the reverse complement.
TCTGTATTTGGTTGTGATCTACATTTTAAGATCATAAATGCATCTTTTATTCATCCGTCATCAGCCTGAGGTTGTTTTGTGTCGTGCCCCGTCAGGTGGTGTGGACACGGCCGCTGTGGGTGGAGTGTTTGACATCTCCAACGCTGACAGACTGGGCTTCTCTGAGGTGGCGCTGGTGCAGATGGTGGTGGATGGAGTCAAGCTGCTGGTGGAGATGGAGAAGAAGCTGGAGAAGGGCCAGTCCGTCGATAAC
>JAVQJD010094770.1:0-31667 GCA_036023655.1 Nannoperca australis | reverse complement strand
CCCCCCCCCTTTTCTTTCAACCCAACCGGTCGAGGCAGATCACCCACCTAGAGCCTGGTTCTGCTCGAGGTTTCTACCTGTTAAAAGAGAGTTTTTTCTTGCCATTGTCGCCTAGTGCTTGCTCATGGTGGGAACGTTGGGTCTTTGTGTGCGTGGAAGTTGGTCTCGACCGGCTCCATGTGATTGAGTGCCCTGAGATAACTTTATGATATGGCGCTATATAAATAAAATTGAATTGAATTGAAAAATCCTGGGGCCTTAATTGGGACCATAGACTGTATATAAAGATGGACGACATGACAGCTCCATAAAAGTGAAGCCAAACTTCTGGATCGCACCCTGGTGGCTGCCAGCAGTATAAGTCACAAACCCAACCCCCTTCATGTTAGCGAGTGGGACATGGGCCAATACTTTGGCTTTTATGTTTGGTACTTCTTACCACACATATGTTTGTTCAAGTGCTATAAAAAACAGGGTGTCATGTCATGATTGACAACTGTGAGTGTGTTTGCGATTGGTTCAGGCAGCTGTATGGGCGGAAACTCAAAACCGTGGATCACTACTGAGCAGACTCTGGCTCCAAATTACTAATTACTAATTAATCAACAAAGAAAGAAAATGGCAGCTCCTGTATCTGTGGGTGGCTTTGCTTTTTGTACAGTAGGATGAAGTGAAGACGCGTTGTCCATCTTCATATACAGTCTACGGTTGGGACCTCATCTTGGGGTGAACAAAGAGAGGCCTACATGTAAAAACATACAGAACAATGAAACCATGCCAAACCTTGTCAGACATTGCAAATCTCTGATATCTGAGTGCAAGGCTGGTTTGAATGGCTGGTTTGAATTAAATTATTGGTGTTCCATTGGCTATAGCCAATATTGTACCTCTGGTTGACTGGGGTTCAGAAAAGTGCATCAAGCAAGTGTGTCATCCTATCACATGCCAACCAAGAGAGTGCCGTGTCTGTCCACACACAGATTCCCTCTCCCTCACAGCTGCCACTTCACGGTTACAGGCTGGGACCCTCTGCCTGTTCTTTTGTCTGCACTGAACATTAGCAGCTCCACATAATGTCCCTGGAAATATTCTTAGCAACAGCACACAAATTTTAAAACAGTACAAAAGAGCAGAGTTTCTGCCTTGAAGGGCACCAACTAAGGCAGTCCCGCTTCACCTCCTCCAAATTCAGAAGGGCTCCGCCAAAAATCTCACAAAAAGGCTTCTGAGACCTAGCCATCAGACACTGACATGGAACCTGCAGCAGTCGAGGAGTACTGCAGAGCAAGAAAGGTTAATGACTATCCTTGTGTGTTCCTTATCCACCCTGACACACCATGGATGGGGTCCTCACCTGATGGGATTGTATACGATCCAAAGGGGCAGCCAGTGCTTGGCCTTGTTGAAATTAAATGCCCAAATGTAAGTTATGTGAACTACCCATATATTAAAATCGGTGAGGAAACCCCAGCCTTAATTTTGGCAGATCCAGGGCCAGATGTTGATGTCAATTTCTGGATTGGCTGGTGTGTTGTCTGTACACAGGAAGAGAACGGTAGAGAGGACGCTGGGGGATTCTGGAAGTTGTACATTCTCAAGCAAAGTCCACTGTCTTCTCAATCTTACCAACTGCACCTGTAATTCCCCCCCCCCCCCCCCCCACACACACACACACACACACAGTTGCACAGACAGATATAAGAAAATGGAGTAAGAACGAGAAGGAAAGAGTCATGTGTCTAATACACACTTACAGATACACACTCACACACAATGTGCAAACCTATTAATAGCGTTCTGTGAAATTTGGTGTTGAGGTGAATTCACAGCAAAGGTACTCTCATATACATACACACACGTACACACACACACGCACACACACACACACACACGTTTGTTAGCGATTCCTCATAGAATGTGGCCTGCTGGGTAAAAAAGGGACTTATTTGGGAGTAGGTCACTGCATGCATTTCCACTTTAATTGGAGGGGCACTTTGACAGAATGCTGTATATATAAACTCACAATGACACACACACACACACACACACACACACACACACATGCAGAGACAGAGATCCACACACACAGAAGCACTCACAGACTGGCATACATGCCCACACACAAGCAAGTGATAACCTCAAGGGGCGTAGCAGCCTTTGACAGGCATGTTCACACACACATACATACACACACGCACTACCCACAATCATGCACACACTCAAACACCACACACACCTCATTATAGAATTGTGTTTTGCTATTAATCGCGTCATTAAGTCTATGCCAAAACTAGCGTGATTGAGACATTAGCCTGTATTCAACTTAATGAGGAATGAAAAACAATTAAAATGTATTGTAATGTAAGCTATTAAAACCACTGCCTTTACATGGTTGGCTTTAAACGCTGAGTCCATCATAAGATAAAATTTGAACTTTAAATACAGTTTTACGGGGAGAAGCCAACAGTGGAGACATGATGTTGTAAATTTGCAGAAAGATGAAAGGTGGCTGGGGGGAAAAAAGGGAACAGCACACCGTGATAAAAAGAAACATTAATGGAAACTTCGGAGTGCCCGGTGCTGTTTTTGCACATTAATATGTCTGGTGGATGTATTTTTCTGAACACGTGACTTGTGTTTTCTGTTAGGAAACAAATTTTGCAATATTAATTGAATCAGATGGTTGGAGAAGATGTGGGAAAAGCATGCGCATACCTTCCTTTTTCTGCCTAATACTAAAAACATTCTGGCAATTAATTATAAACTGGCTAAATGTAGTGTATTCAACAATAAAATGGATATACATGCAATTTAAAGTTCAGGGAGATTGTACAGCTGTTTTCTGTTTTGCCAGGGTTTTGTTTGACTGCAGATGAATGAATAAACACTCATCAAGGTCAAGATAAATGAACACTCAGTCCAAACAGAAACAGCAAATAACAACTGCAAAAAACTTCCTATTGGAGGCATTACAAAAATAAGAAAACTCTCGTTGCCTCCAAAATGGTGCTGACGCATTCTCTCACACACACACACATTCACAAAGACGTACACGTGCGCGCGCACACACCTGCCAGTGGAGAATGATGCTCCAGATGAGCCCGAGAATCAGTTTGTGGTTCCCATCAACGATGTCTGCCGCTCCGATATTCACCAATTCAACCTGACGGAGGGACGAACAGGCAGACAGATGTCACTACAGGGTTTATCTTCCAGTGACCTCACTTCCTCCAGCGCGGAGGTTGATGAGCCAAGGAGCACATCATTCGCTAACTACACCATTTTGTGGGGTTGCAGCTTACGTAACAAAATCCCTGTTAAGGACAACGTTACCTGGCACAAGGCCTTTCCTATTGTAAAAGTGAAACATATTGTATTAGTATGTGTTTTTTAGAGATTATTTAGTAGTTGAAAATTTGTTTTTTTATTATTGCTAACACGCATTAATTAAGTTGGTAAAAAATAAACATAATTAAGTGTAACAGACATTTTTGTGATCCCTCAGATTTATCTTCAGGTTGGGAACTGCTGCTCTAACTGTTATTTGTTAAACCTTATTTAAGACCAATGAATAACTTATCTGCATTGTCTTCACTGCAAATGCATATTTTCAAATGAGTTATAAAGCAACAGTATACGCGTGTCTAGACTAAAAGGACCTCCTTCTATATATAGATGAGAAATGATCCATTAGAGGAGAAAGCAAGGAAGGGCAACAGCACGAGAGAAGATGGAGTAAAAGCCAAAGGAGAAGTAAGACGGGAGGAACATTGCGGTGAGGGGAAAAGCTTCACAGAAAAGAGAGAGTAAGATAAAAGAGGGGAAAAAATTCTATGACAGTAAAATAAAGGCATTTTGAAAGCAGTAAAGGTGTATGGAAACAGAGCTAGAGGGGAGATATAAAGAAACCTGAAAGGTAGTTTGATCTAACACCTTGCTGCGTCAAACCACTGATTTATTTAACGTATATTAATGCAGTAATATCCCAATTATATCTAACTCTAGCACATAATCACATCATGATAAAAAAGAAATGTCTATGTGTCACTGTGCACGTATACTTACATTGTTCTTCTGCAAGATCTGCAGAGCACGGTTGACATTGTTGAGCGAGTGAACGCGTGTGAATCCTCTCTCCAACCTCACCTACACACACACACACACACACACACACACACACACACACACACACACACACACACACACACACACACACAAACAAGACAGAGGAGATCACTGAGGCACAAGCAGACCTTGCTCAAAGGCATCAGTAAGCGCTACAAACAGCCACATTACAATAAAAGTGTGCGTTGGTGTGTGTGTACGCCGTTACAATAAGGAGATGGTATCGAACAAAGGATAAAGATGTTAATGTCTCTCCGTGCGATAGAAGTGGGGAGAGACAGACAGGGTTGGGGGGGACGAGAAGGAGGACAGGTGGAGGGAAAGACGAAGAGAAAGAATAAGAGAGAAAGAAAGAGAGAAACATTAGGTGGATGAGGTGAAGAGAACTGGAGGAGAAGGGGAACACAAGGTGGGAGTAGAAGTGTGATTAGTGGGCTGCACTGGTGTGTGTGTGTTTGGGGGGGGGGGGTTCATTTCTTCAAATTATGCTTTTAGCATTACGGTGAGGAATATGGTTAGTTTTAGGTTAAGCTCAGGTCAATGCTGCTTTCACATCAAGCGGGATGGAAGGCAGCAACGTGAACGTTTTCCATGGTTACAACCGGAATCAATCAACACTGCAACACAATTTCAACTGTTTATCCATTTGATTTAGCTTTTCACCATTTATCCGTTACTTTAAGCTAACCATTTCAACTGTTTTCAGTGTCCTCCAGCTTTACATGTGGCTCTGTTATAACATTCTGCATCATGGTCGCTGTCCAAGGTGCTGATGTTGGGACGCACTGGGAGGTAGGAGATCTCTTGTTATTTCAAACGTTAGTGTCGTTTTAATATAATGTCACGAATCTTGGAGATTAACACCCCAGGCACTGTGCTCTTTTGGCTTTTTCTTTTCAAGTCGGTCACCCGTCTTCTTATACCAAACTTTAGGTCTGTTGCATTGTGATTTGACTGTGAATGTGAACTGGACAACAACAAACAAATGGAAAAAAAAATGTTTTTGATTGTGTTTTACAGTCTCATTGCCTCTCAGTATACGCTTGCTGAATGCACTCCATGTCATTTTGAACTGTGGGTTTGAGCTTGTATTATCTCATCATGCCGAGAGCAAGGCGTTGCTGTGTAGATGTAAGGAAAGTGGCGGAAAATCTCCTCTGTCTATATGAGGAAACACATTTAAACCGACCACCAGCCATGAAGAACTATGTGCCAAATAATAGAGCATGTTAGTTATAAGACACACATGTTGCATCGTGGCTTTATACCAATTTGGCAGTGCTGGCTTCCAAATAGTTCCAAGAATTAGATCAGCTCAGAAAAACAGTAAAAAAACTTGTTAGCCTGCATATGTACAAGTACAAAAAACGTAATCTCCACATATAATCATGGATTATACACAGTAGCTATCAGGCCAAACTTGGACTACTTCTCTACTTCCTGTTCCCCTTAAAGGCACATGTTAAGATGTCAGCACTCTACTCTGGATCTTCACGCTATCCTCTTCTGATTACAAAGAGTGTAGCATAAGTCTAGGTTTGTTTCTCTGTGGATGTGTGTGTGTGTGTGTGTGTGTGCCTGTTTATACATCATGCTCCTGTGTCTGTCTGTGTTTGTTTGTGTGTGTGTGTAATTATACCAGTTCATGTCCTGCCAGCCCCTCCAGCAGCTCCAGCAGGCGTCGTCCATCACACAGGTCTGAGAACAGATCCTCCACGGGTGGTCTCCCTGTCTAAAAAACAGACACGCAGACAATTATCAACTGAACGGAATATTTTAAAGATAATGTGTATTCACTGTTAACAAGATTCAACCGTTTTTTTCCTACAAAGTCAGATTTCTGCCATCTTTAAGTCTGTGGAAGCATTTTCCTTCGATGACGAACCTGTACTAAGAGCAACAACTGCAGGAGGTGACGTGAGGGCAATATACTCGTTCCATAAAGGTCAAAAATTCAATCCCCATTCTGGAGACTCTGCTCCTCATTGGCCAATAGCACATCAGAGTTGTTGGGAGTATAGAGAGACATCTCTTGAGTAATCCCAAACCAGTCCTGCGTTAAATGTGAAGATAGCAGTTAATACCCAAGAGGTTGTTCTTTATCAGTGCTGATAAGTCAAGGATTACACGCAAGCAGTCACTTCTCATTGAAACATGCTGCAGGCTGAATACACCAAATGTCTTTACTAGGCCTCCACCGCAACCCGAGTGAGGCACACAATGCAGTTTCCTTTTTTCTTTCCCCTTTACAGTGAAAATTAAAAAAATAAGAGCTGCAGGAAACTATGCATGCAAAGTAGTGTAGTTGAACTACAGCAATGCAAAGGTATGCAGGTATAGGGCACAACTGGGGCTTGGCAAAATAAATAATAGTTTCCTAGTTGATAGCTGGTTTGGGAACAGTTTTCTTTGGTCAATGCAATCATCTGCTATTATAGGGCACAGATTACAGATTAGCACCATACAAATTTACTGTTTGTAATACATCTTAGCGCTCCATGATATACAGTAACCACAGGCATGTAGGCACTGGGAGGGTGCAGCACATCCCCATAAACACAGACTGATTTAGAGGTGTAACAAATAGTCAGCTAATTGATTAGTCTACTTTGTAGGGCTGGGGGAGATATTCAGAATAAACACAGATGACAGTAAAAGAGGAAAAACACGAATATGCTTCAAATAAGTTACACTGCTTGACAATCCGGTCCTTTATGAACGGACAGCCCACTTCCCAAGCAGCCAGACCAAGTTAGCTCAACTCACCACATGATATTGTTTTGGTACATATACAGGCAACTGCAGATGTACCACCTGGTTTACAAGCAGTGCTGCCATATTAGGCTGACAAAAAGTATCCCAGTTTTTAATTGTCATTCAGGACGAAATGAAATGAAAAATGTATAATAGAAGACATAAAATAAAAGTCTTAGATTGTGCTTTACTAAACAGTGAAAGTTTCATATGAACAGATGGTGGAAAGCACCCAAATGGTACAAAAAAGTGGCAGAAATCACCCAATCTGGCAACACTGGGTTACATTAGATTAACCCCGGTTAGGAATCACTGCCCCGGTAATGGATTTAAACAAATGCTACTGAACATGAAGAATATTTCGTTTTCGAGACCTTTGTTTTCCAATTATTTCTCACAGGGCTCCAGCTGATCCATTACTTCAACTGAACCTCTCTAGTGCAGATGACCTTCACATGCACACGCTTTATTAGAGGTGTCATAACAGATTTCAGATCAGCTAATCAGGACACATTTCTTTTTGGCAACACTTGATTTAGCACGGTAAGCAGCGCGATTACATTATTTGGAAATTGAGAAAAGGCCTTTTCAAGTAGGTAATTATGAGAAAGTGTACGAGGAATTGGTGAAGACGGGAAGGGGGCAAGGACGTAGACGACAGGCAGGCGGAATAAAGAGAGGCTTCTCTAAAGAAAAGCTTTTCCTCTTTGTGTTTTGCCAGCAGCAGCATGTACAAATGAGATCATGAATCTTTTTCCTGCATTATTACTGTCCTGGTTAGCGTGGCAGGAATCTCTTTTCCTGCATCGATCATGCATTATTACAACGATGGCTGCCACGTAGAAGTCCCCACTCCTGCATCTAAAAGGCATTAGCACCGGCAGCGAGAGAGAAAGAAAGAAAGAAGTAGAAGTGACCCAGAACTGTGTGTGTGTGGGGGGGGGGCAAACACAATACAGAAAGAACAGTGAGAAAGGTTTTCTGTAATAAAGAAATTCAGTTATCCATCTTCTGAGAAACAACCTCTTCCTATCTGTCTCATTTTCGCACATTTTCCTTTTCTTTTTCTGCTCTCTCTCTCTGTCTCCGTCTTATATTTTCTACTCGCTGTCTCCCACACACACTCACATCCTCTCACATCTCATTCTCCTTCTCTCGTTTTCCACCCTCAGTCCATCTTTCTCGCTTCCCACCCCTCGCTGCCCCTTGACCTGCGCCTCTCGGCATTGTTCTGAGACTCACCGTTATTGAGACATTCTCAACGGCAGGGCACTGTGTGTGTGTGTGTGTGTGTGTGTGTGTGTGTGTGTTGGGAGTAGATGTATTATTTGAATGAAGAAAACACAGATACACAGATAAAAGAATGGGAAAAAAAGAAGGCATATGCACATTTGAATATTACTACACTAGTCGAACAGAATACACACAAACACACACTCTTGCTTTCTACTTCCTGCCCACTCACACCCATTATACATCTAGGTTTGTCTCTCTTGTACACTCTAATAATGAAAACAGTTCTTCTCTGGGCTAAATTGATGTTCCGATAATTACAGCTCTAAAGAAACCACTTGAACCTTAGAAACAGGCCTGTACTTGAAGTGTACACACACTGAGGCGAGGTAACAAACAGGTATTCTTCTCAAAAAGACTCCATCCAGAGTAGATGCTTTATCGATTTTACAGAAAATCAAATCCAAACTTTTGCTTTCTATTCTTATTGCAGTTTTTACGTTTTCTTTCTTGAACAAAGACGACTTTTGCACTTTCTGGTGTCCTTCGATGTAGACTCAGGAAGCATTAAACAAGACGAGCTGGAGGGCCGTGACCTCTGATCTATGACCTCTCCGTGGAGAGATGGAATGAAAATAGAATATTACTTGGGGCATCTGTGAAGTCATTTCACTCAGACACAGATGGCTACTACATGATAATGGACCTAAAGACCACTTGTGGGGGGCTAAATTGTGCTTTTTCTGATTTATACGTACAGTGTTTAGCATGTTTATTATTGTAACCATGACGATGAAGGTCACCTAATCTTAGCTACGTAGGTATATGTATTTTGTTATTCAATTCAGAGGACGAAAATCTAAAGCTCTCTAAGCTTTCCATTTTGAGACGGTCACTGATCAAGAGTAACTGCACCCAGTCTAATAAGTGATGTAGCATGGCACTAGGTGTGGTCACCAGTCCAACAGACTACACCGGACCACACCCGGCAGTGATGTTTCTCCTTCTTCCAAAATCTAGAGTAGAGGTAGTCCCTTAAATGCAGAAACATGTCAAACATAAGCACTTTTGTGTATTTACTCCGGCAAGGGCGTGATTTCTAACGGGGATGGAGTATATAGCCAGAGCCAGCAGGTGGTTAGCTTAGCTTAGCAAAAAGACTGGAAACAGCTAGCCTGGCTGTGCGAAGAGGTAACAAAATACGCATACCACCAACTCTAAAGCTCACTAATTAAACTGAAGTGTAAAGACAGCAATGTACTTTAATACAGGGGCAGTTGCCAGGCAAGCAGTGGAAACTCCCAGGAAGTCACTGCTCCTGGTAAAGACATAGTCCAACACATGGTACTTTGGTTTTGGTATAGATAAAACATACACAAATGTAGCACTTTTTTGTATTTGAGTATTTCTAATCTTGTTATGCTGCCATTACCTTGAAAAGTAAGATAACCAAATGTTAGATTGAGGTGATGTGTCGAGGGCACTGTATCTCACCTTACAGTCTGCTACTGTGGGTGCTGATTGGCTATGCTGTGCCAGAAGATAAAAATTAAAGCCTTTTTGAATGTATTAAAACACTGAGACTGTAGTTTCTGGGGTAACGTGAAGGCCAGCCTGTTCTCTGCATCTCCCAACAAATAAGTGTGAAATCACAAGCTGCTTCTGAAGCGCGCTCAGCCCTGATTTGTTTTAGCACTTATGTATCTTTTTTATCTTCTTCCAACACAAACTGGGATTTACATCCACACACGAATGCAAGCGCAACACCACCACTACTCCACTGACGCGCAAACACCTGCACATATACACACACTCTTCCCAACGTATACATTATATATCTACATAACTATAGTGTGGATTTGGCAGAACTGATCGTGACAAACCTTCACACTCACACACACAACCACCTTTTCAGTTTCAGCAAACAGTGATGGCCATGAGTACAATCACCTCTACTAGCATGTGACCAGAATGGCAAACACAGCTGACTCATATCTTGTGTGTGTGTGAGTGCGAGTGTGTGTGTGTTTGTGTAAGTGTGTTAGTATTTCAGTCTTTTCCGAAACCAGACGTCTTTCCAGACATACAACAATGATTTATTCTGTATTCCCCAGACTAAGTACAGTTTAAATGTCATTTCCCGGTTCACCTTTAGAGAAAAACGTGTCATTGCTGGCTTACAATTTAAATCAGGTGAAGCTTCGAGTAAGCACAGAGGTCAGCATCTGTCCTAGTCAGGGAGGTGGGGCGGGCTGGTGTTGAGGAGGAACGGAACAGCAGGATGGTGGGCAAGCGGCAGCAGGGAACATGGACAAGGTGGGTAGAGGGTGCTGGAACAGAAGTTCTCCTGAACTGACATCTGGCAGGCAAAACCCCTGCGCATTAAGTTCATGGTCAGGGATGTCTATGATGTCCTGCCAAGCGCAGCGAACCTCCACGTGTGGGGCAAGAGTGAAACTCCATCATGCCCTCTATTATGTGCCAGAAGAAGATCGCTGGAGCACATCTTCAGTAGCTGCCCGAAAGCCCTGGGAGAAGGCTTCCAGGCAGCTACCACAACAGCAGTGGCCAAATGCATCTCCAAAGCCATGAACGGCACCAAGCACCTCTGTGACCAGACGAAACACATCGTCTTCGTCAGGGTTAGAGAGCAGCCCCAAATGCAGCCAGGGACATAGGCTGCAAGTTGACTTGGGAAGGTAGCTTGAGTCCAACATCTCTGAGGTCTGGCGTGGTCCTTACATCAGGGTCCTCCAAGCACGTTCTCCTAATTGAACTAACAGTGCCATGGAAAGACGGTATTGAAAAGACGAATGAGCAGAACCCAGCCAAGTAACGGGAGTTGGTGGAGCAGGCACAAGGCCCGAACGAGGCAGGGCGCAGAGGCATTGCAGGCCGTTCACCCTGCAGAGTCTGCACCCAATTTGGCATCTCTGGAGCTGCAAAGAGGAAAGCCAAGTCCACCTCAGAGGGCCTCAAGATAGATATGGATCCGTGGGAGAATGCTGCTGGGACACAGTTGGGGGCATGAGTTGCGTGAGGTTTTAATACCCTAAACACCCAATGACCTCAGATGATCAGTGAGGATGTATCCCAGCACATCCTAGGATGTATCACTGCATCCGCTGTAAATGAGAGAATACTGAATCTATAAAGACATCTAGTCCATGTGAATACCAATTAAACTTTCTTCTCCAAGTGCGTGTGAAAGTGGATTTAAATGTGCGTCTGTCACGGTCCATTTATTCCAATGCCTCTGTGGGCGAGGGTACACTGACTATCAACTCTACTGTAGATTACAGTCCAGGCCACGTAAGTATAGCTGCTTTTTGTGGTGTGCTGACAATCATCACCCACACTCACCAGCCACCAGCCACAAGCTATTGCAAATGCTTGTATCGCGTCCAAATTCACATAGAACTACATTTGTATGAATGGCTTGGGGAGGTGTGCCTGTAACTGGGGTCGGAATATTGTTATGTATCATATTTACCCATGTGTTCCTACAGTACAGAGCATTCAAGGTGTTTTATTGGTTTCTTTATCAACAGCTGTGAAAACCACCGCACTGCTTAATAATAATACTTGATCACCCACAGTTTGATTACCCGAGTAAAATATTCAATGTGCAATCCGCCATTAAAAAAAAGAAGTGGACGCGGTCATCATTTCCGGTGAGCGCACAACAGCAGTATTCGATTTGCGTCAGAATGAACACACTACACAAGACACAGCATATGTCTTCATATATTTATAGTACAGTTGTGAGGTAACGCGTATTATATGGGACCTTCGGTTTGCACAAGCAGCCATCACAACGAGTGTCAACACATTTTACACAGACAAACTGAAACAAAGGAGGAGGTGTGATGGCTGAGAGGTACAGCTCTGTGCTGAACCAGAAGGTCATGGATTCGACCCCAGACTCCCCCGATTACCTCCTCACTTGGTAGTCGCTTTGGATAAAAGCGTCTGCTAAATGCCATAATGTAAATGTAAAAGAAAAAGTCTGGATCTGTTGATTACGTGCCAAAATCAGAAGTTTTAAAGGGTTTATGGACAAATGTCATTCTTGGACATTGGATATCCTGCTGCTAACGAAGAGGGTTGATTGAAGCAGTGTGTGTGTGTGTGTGTGTGTGTGTGTGTGTGTGTGTGTGATGTCTGTTGGAAGAATTAGTGTGAGAGCACCATCTGTACATTTTTGACTAATGTCTTCACATCCCTTTTCACCCCTCCTGTTTAGAACATAAGAAAACACCTGTGAGCAGACACTGTGTATGTAAATCATGTGTTAACAGTTTGCTCTCCACCCCCCATGTCAAACACAACCATCAGCTATGAAAACAAATCAAAAGCAGGGATGTTTTAAGATGTCAGTTCAGTAATTGAAATTTCTAACTGGTTCTCTTGGGAGACGTAACTCTGAATCACAAAGACGTCCAAAAAAAGATGGAACATAAAACGTGCGCAGTCTGCTCTGAGGAACAGGAGACGTTTAAAGGAAGACATTTAAGTGGATAAACAGCCAACTGAAAGGTCTCTGTACAAATTGCATTTCTTTCAATCTGCCCACCGACCACTTATCATTATTATAGAAATGTCTGGATTTCACCGAGATAACAGTCGGCGTGACACATTTAATTTAAGTTTTTGTTACGGACAGACATCAGTTAACTGACTCATTGTGCTAGCATCATAGAAAAGAATGACACAATTATGGACACTGCAAGGTTTTAGTCCAGATACGTGGGCCCCCCAAACCCCCAAGTCCATATTTAATTAAATGACAAGCTAATTGACACAGCAGCCAACCGGAGAACCAGGCAGTGTTCCAGAATAAAAGAGCTGGTTGCACTAAGATGCCACGTGTATCCTATTGGGAGCCGTGCACTTGATGGATACTTGTGTTTAGAGTGTGTATAGGGCGTCAGTTGCAATAAACTTGATCTTTATGGGGTTCCACGCAGACAGCAAAGCCCTTCCGCTGAATTTGTTCATTTTCAGGCAAAAACGCTGCTTTATTTAAGTGACTGCTAATTCACATCATGCAGGTAATTATATTTGTGTCATAATCCGGGACATCTTGAGTAAGCAAAAATGTTTTTTTTGCAGACACATAACACACGTTTTTCTTTTAGAAACTTTATCACGAGAAGATTTATTTACTTTGAATGAGCTAACATGTACTGTTAGCTTTTTTTTTTTTTTACTGTAATGGTATGTAACTAAGCTTTCCATTCTCCCAGTGCTTGAAACTTGAAGCCTCCAGTGTGCATATGGACTGAACAGCAAAGCAGGAGACATCTTGTGTCCGGCGGATAAACTTTCGAAATGAACAATATTTACACATCATAGATTCTGGATTTTTGCTGAGGGAGGAGGAGGAGATGTAGTTCTAAAAGATTACTAGGTAAGTGAAAGGTTTGGTGAAGAAAAATCTTTCTTCCACCTGTCTTGCTTTTTTCCTTTGATTACAGTTTTTCTGAAAGACACGAGTACCTGAAAGTCTTTGAATCTCCTGCAAAAGCATCAGCGCATTTACCGCAAACAATCTTCTTGTTTTCCTGCCTCATTAGCAGGAGTGGATTAAACCACCTTCAGCTCTTAAAAGAATTGTATGGCCGGGTAATTGGGATATACATGTGTAAACTTATACAGGAGGCAAACTAGATGTATTCTACAAAAAGTAGGTAGTATCTTCACCCCAGCTATCATCTACATAGGAACATATAAAGAGCAGGACGCTCGCATTCTCAGAAGGAAGGTAGTTTCTTATCTAATATTACAGAATGCTTCTTTACACAACAGCTTTCCAACCATTAAAAAGAAAAACAAAGAAAACAAATAAGACAGCTTTAAGTCTCTTCTGACAAGATGTAAACTGAGGCGATCTACAGAGGTGAGCTGCACTGCAGAACGCTATCAGCAATTTCACAGGCAGGAAGCTGTGAAATGTAGCTATTTAATTCATATCTCTGAGCATTTCAGGCTGTCTCTCTCTCGCTCTCTCTCTCTCTAGGAGCCACAAGTGAGCAGGAATTAGAAATGCAGACAGACGAACACACACACACACACACACACACACATACACACACACAGAGAAAGAGAAAAAAAACACATGTGGACACAGATTTTCCAGTCAAGGATCTTGCTAATTGTTGTTTCCAGAAACATTTTACATGACTTTAAGCAGCAACATTTAACACGGTGTCTGGCGTGTGTCAACAATCAGAATGCAACAGATTCAGATGCTCTCATTGCCTCCAAATACATATTTTCCAGATTAGGTGACTCATGGCTAAATCACAAGATTTCACGCACATTTCCTGCTTCTGTTGTGCAGCTGAAGTATAAAACACTATTTAAAAAAAAAAACAATCTTACCTTGAGGTGGTTGCATTATCTCCGTGTTTGAGCCAATTAAAACATATAGAAGGTTCTTGTTGGTGAAAGTAAAGAAGATATGCTAATTGATTTCTGTCACAGAGGAGAGAATACAATTCTCCGCTCGACTATCCAACGCAAACACCTCAAGGTGAAACAAACAATGAGAATGTCCTCGCACAAAAGCAAAAAGAGCTCTAACGCAGGAGAGGACCCTGATTTTGCTGAATTACCATGACAGAACTGCTGGAGGGTGCATGATGTTTCGACTGTGTGTATTTACAAATGCATGCTGAGAAAAGAGAAAGCGAAACGAAATCAATGCAATGGAAACAACGCAAACCCTACCTGTAAAATGATTTGTGCTTTTGCAAGCATTTCCTGAAAGTCACAAATGTGACTGAACATTTTTCAGCCCAGTCACTTGATGTTTTTGGGCTGTTCACTTAAAAGTCAAGAAACTGTCAGTACCAACTGCATTGAAAGTCACTGTCACTGATGGCTTATCACAGCCTTGAGGGAACCATTGGCACTGTAGCTTTTAACTTGCTGTCATTGCCGTCTGTAGTTTGTTGACTGTAGATTTAATTTAATTTATTTAATTTGATTTAATTTACTGGATGAACCCAGGATTATTATTGGAACAAGTTTAGGTATTCATGTAGCTTTTCCTTCAAGATTTAAAACTTGAAACACTGCGTGCTGTACTACTTAAATTAGCATTTAGATTTAAAGTATACATGTTCCCATTCGCCACTTCTGCGGTAATGCTAGTAGCCTGCATCACTCAACAGAGCGTAGGCTAAAGCGCTGACATGGATCATCAGAGCAAATGATCAACTGTGGACACATGGATGAGGCTGAGGGTCCGCATTCTTCAGCACATGTAATCGGAACAACAGAACAACTCACCCCAAAACTGTGCGTTTATTTCAAGTTGGAGCCACTCCGAGGGACAAGGACTGTTTGATTCTGACTGATGTGTGCGTCCTAACATGTGTTTTGTATACTGTGTGATCACAATAGAAGTAAAGCTAAACAAAAAATGTATTCTAAAACATGAATTTTGAGGAATGTGGCAGTAAACACTGGTCAGAAAAGCTTAAAAACACAAAAATATAATAGTTTACTTTTATTTCTCCATGGTGGCTCACATCTACTTTGGACTGTATTCTCCCTTGATGGGAATAAAACACTCCAGTGCACCATCCCCTGGAATACTCTGTAAGCGTCTGCAGCCTCAGGAGCATTTTGTTTGAACATGTTTTTATTGAGCAGCTTGTTTCTCATACTGATAGCAATCTCGCTTCTGTCCATTTTCACTGTGTTTCATAATTTCATGTGTGTTTTTGTATAATACAGTGAAATATTACAGAATTGGCAATTGTTGAGTGTCCTCCAATTTCAAGGTGCAAGGTACTGAATCCAGGGTTGCCAAATTCAAGTTGAGTTGATTGTTAATTAATTCGTCCAGCACACAAATCAAGTTCCATCTACAGAATTGGCTAAGTTATAATTGGCTGGTAAAACCGCCAGTAAGAATCCCACAAAAAAAACCTTTAAAAAAGCAGTTACCTTTGTAAACTTCATAAAAAGGTTGGCAGTTTGCATAAAGATCTCAACAATGACCTTTAAATGCACAGTAGATAGACAGAACAAGCCTGAACCCATTCAGCCTCGCTTCTCCCATGCTGCTCCAACAAGCAGGTTTAGATTAGTTTTGACTTGGAAAAGGATCACTCAGCTGTTGTAACCGTGTGACAGCTCTTCATTTTCACAGCTTGATTCCGACCAGATTCTTGTGTGGTCGGGGGCGCTGTTAGGCTGGCGGAGTGGGAGGAGCACAGGCTGTTAGCTGAGACTCTATCTGTCTACAGCTCTATCTTTCCACAAACAATGATTACAATAAAGTGGAGATTTTTATAATGCCTGATATGAGGGGTGCTGGAACCCACTCAGCACTTCCCACATCCATGTCTGAAGATACTTTCTAGATTTGCAGGGGTTCGCTGAGCCAACTTCTCTCCAGCTACTCTAGCTGAACAAACTCCTCGGTTGAAATGCTGTTCCTCGGCGTGGTGAATTTAAAGGTGTCCAATGCCTAATACACAACAGCCAGAAAGGTTGTATTTATTTCGAGGTGCAGGCACAGTATTTGAACAGGGAACATAACATAACTAACCTTTTATTAGACAGTTCATGCTAAACAATCCTCTCTTTGTTAGAAGTCTTGTTTACTGTGAACTGTATCTATTGCACTCCCGTAGGAACGATGACATTTTTCCAGTGAGCTGATTGGTCGGTATTGTGGTCTATCCTCTGAACTGGAGCTGCTCTGGAGCAGGTTAGCTGAACAGCGTAAGTTACAATGTAAAGCCCAAAGACATCTGGCTAACTCACGAATAATAATACACAAACCTGTCATCTAAGGGTTGTTGAAAAGCATTCTGGGAAATGTAGGAAACAACTTACTAACATATAAGTTGATAAGTCAGGATGAATAAAAATGTACGTTTCAGAAAAGTAAATTCCAGAGGACATGTTGCAGCGTATTCTGTACCGGAATGGAATCAGCTGCTACTCTTGAATAAAGTACCAGCTGTGGTTGGTAAAAAGCTCAGTTTCCTGCCCTGGTGACAGATCCTCGTATATTCCTGAAGTGCCTCTTTTTATGGTTTGCTGAGTAGCAAATCACACTAAAATCAGACACGCCGCTGCTGTACTGCAAGGCATCTCTCCGGCTTTTTTCGACATATTTCTCACGCCTGCCGATACCGAACCTTCCATCTCCTGCCATAACTCGTTCGCCCCAACTTTTGTTTTCCCCTCGATCCTTTTTAATTGCTTCTCCACACTCTTCCCCTCATCCTTCGTATCCTTGTCTCCTTCCCTCTCTCCTTTCATTTTCACCCCTCCTATACTCTTACTTTCTCCCATCTGCTGTCTCTACCTCTTACCCGCCTGAGGCCTGTGTGTGTGTGTGTGTGTGTGTGTACATATGTGGGAGAGACTCATCTGTCTAGGATGGGGTACTCATTATGCTTCGGTGAGTTTGGATGGATGAGGGGATCTCTCCCTTCCTCTCCTACATATCTCTATCCCCTTCTTCCTATCTATCTCTTGCCTCCCACCAAATTTTCTCCCTCCTTCTTTCCTCTCTTTGTCATGGTTAGAGGGGATCAGGTGGGCTGGGTGGACAGGAGAGGAGAGCAGAGGAAAAGAGGAGAAGACATGAGAAAAGGAAGGGAAAGGAGGGGAGACGGGAAGACAGGAAAGGGTAAGAAGAAGAGAAATATGAGAGGGGGAAGGAAGGAAGGTGAGGAGAGGAAATAAGAGAAGAAAAAAGGAAAGGAAAGAGAGGACAAGAAAAGAGGAGATGAGAAGAGAAGAGGGAAAGGAAAGGAAAAGGCACAGGATGGGAGAGAAAAAGAGAGGAAGGGAAGGGAGAAGAGGGGAGCAGAGGCAAAGAAAAGGAGGGGGAGTACAGGAGAAGGTAAGAGAAAAGTTGAAGGAAAGAGAGAAAGTGGAAGTTTGGAGAGGAGAAGGGAAGATAATGAATGAAAAAGAAATGGAAAGAGAAGGAAATGGAATAAAGAAGATGAGAGGACAGGAGAAGGAGAGGAAAGGACGAGTAGAAAGGAAACGAAGGAAACAAATGAGAGGACAGTTAAGGGGAGAGGAGAAGAGAGAGGAGAGAAGTAGAAGGAAAGGGGGAAAAGAGAAGGGAAGGAGAGTCGGGGGAAAGGACAGGAGAAGAAAAGGGAAGAGAGGAGAGGAGGAGGAGGATGAAGAGGGGATCTCTTGTCCTTCTCCTGGCTTTAATCATCTTGGATCAGACTCTGTTTCAATAGCTTTACTCACACATACACACAAATGAGCAGCAACATACGCACACACACACTCACCTAAGTCTCCATCACCATGGCAACGGCACACCTCTAGCACCCTTCTAATCAAGTTTGAAAATGGGAATAGAAGTGATGTGTTGGCATGCACGAAATAAACACACACACAACAAATAAACACACACACACATAAACACAGAAAGGTAATTAGAATGAAATTCAAAACAAGTGATTCAGTCCCTGGGGGGGGGGCGACTAACTGACTTACAGGGCAACAAAGTGCACCAGACAACAATCAAGTAAGAAAAATATGAAAAGAGAGACGACAAATGTGCATTCTAGGAAAACGCAGTCCACATTTTCTTAAACGATACCAAATACTGCATGTAGAGGGAAACCGGAAAAATGTGCAACACTCTCCTGAGTTGTTTTTGTATCCTAGCTTCACCGAACCGACTCTCCAGAGAGAATGGGACGTGGCGGGACCGACCTTTGTGTGTGTGTGTGTGTGTGTGTGTGTGTCTGAATCACAGCCGTAAAAGGAAATGCCTCCAAAATTGTCCGTGACTCTGAGAGACGAGTAGAAAAAATAAAACTGAAAACAGCCCTAGATGAAAGGAGGTGGAAGAAACTGCCAGCATAGAAAAAAACCCCAACAACAACCAAAGTCCTTTTTTCTTCTTCCAGATTTTTTTTTCTTTAGATAGGAGGAGGAAGTAACTGAAAACCAAAAAAAGGAGGGTTAGGACGGAAAAAGGAATTAAAGTAGACGGGGAACAAAAAGACAGACAGGTGTTCCCTTTAACAAAACGGTCTGCCTCCGTAATGTTGTCAGACACTTCGAATAACTCCAGAGTCAGAGAGTCAGTGGCAAAAAGAAGCACTTTTAGTGGACGTACCTCTCCGGCGGAGGTGATCTACTGAACCAATTCCAAAACTAATGGTAATTATTTTTCATTTCAACCCCAACATTTGTAAAAAAGGGCCCAGGCTTGCAAGCAATCCCTCATTAAGTAATAGAAAACGTAACCGTGGTGGCGTCACGTTTCCTCCAAAACGGATTAGAGAAAGAGATGAAGCCCCAGTGTCTCTCTAACCTCCGCTGTATAAATGCCGGGCAGCCCACGCAGGATCCACGTAGGATCGCCGATGCCACCTCGGTGACATTAACAGCGTTTGGCGTGCACCCGGATTGAAACCAGATACACTACTTTTAGCTGAGAAACTTTCCTGCCCGTTCATTATACAGCCGAGGGTGCAGACGTATGCAATGAACCCTGTGGGAGGCCACCTGCAGGCCGCACAGTCGCCCTGCACTCACATGCTGCCATAGGTGCTGTCAGAAATAATCCAGTAGCATCCCTAAACATAGTTTAGAATAAATATGCATTTTTATTTTCTTTCTATTAACGTTTTACTTACTCATATTTAAGGTCGGTTCAGTCATTATTCACTGTCTTGCCCTTGCTTGTCTTAGAGTGTCTCCGCTAAACAAGCCAACTGTGAGAATTGATCTCCGCTTCAGGAGTATCAGGAGGTGTGGATAGGGAATAGGGGATCTAGTAACAGAGTCAATAATGGAAAGGAAGCAGGAAGCTGTCTTACCTTAGCCAACTGTGAGTTTACCCATTTTGTGAAAGTCTTCTTCTGAACGTCTTCTCTTTCATCTGCCGGAAGAAAGAACGCAGACAGTTAGAGAACAGGCGAGCGGGTTGCGTGAGGGGGTTCGTGCTCAGATGAGGCGACCTGAGAGCGCGGGGGCACGTCAGATGTGTGGCAGCGGTTCAGAAAGAACATGAAAAGTGCACACACACACACACACACGCACACACACCAGACTCCAGTCTTTCTGACGATCTGAACATGTTTAACTGTGTCTCTTTGGATATCTGAATACAGGCTTCTGTCTCTCTCTCAAACATACACACACACACAAAGCAAGTGGTGCTTAGCATGATAAGAGGCTCCTCTAATCTTGCTCAGGGCTAATTGCATCCTCATCATATCAGTCAGCGTGCCACTTACAGGCCTTCACCAGCCCGGCCGTCACCGTCACACCACAAACCGGAGTGAGTCTGCACAGTTTCCACTTGTTGCACTCGCTGAATGACCTCTCTCTCTCTCTCTACCATTTAAAAACCATTACCGCGATCGCAGCCATTGTGGAGCCGTTTGCCGCCTTTCAACGGAACCAGGTGCTTCCGTGAGCTGAAAGAACAGACTTCATTATTTTGAACGGAGTAAATACAGACAATCCTGTGACTCATCCACTCAGAATGTGGGTTTTCTCTCGCGTTCCCGAGTGTGTTTTAATTTTCTTCTGTCAATCATTAAGTGAGAGTAGGTGTTATTACTTTGTTTACAAGTCTCATTTTGGAATCCAACGCGTTCCATCAAGTATTTACCGCATTTCAGAATTATCTAATAAGACATAAGAAAGGTCACAAGACTCCACTCTCTAAATAACCTGAGCTCATGAACAATAGAATTTATTTACAATTCATTATTACTGGTTGGAAAAAGAAAGCATTGTGAAGACGTCACCTTGATTGGGAACCATTTTTGAAAACCAAACAATCAATTGCATAACCGAGCAAACAATCAGCAGGTTAATCCATAATAAAAATAATCATTAGTTGCAGTCTGATACAGAATAGTTTCAAATGAGCCCCCACCTCGACTAACTACAAAAGTAAAATCCGGCTTGTGCATAAACGCATGAGTCATAATAATCTAATGACAGAATATATAGTGCAACAGTTAAGGGACATTTTTCTTTACTTTTAGTCCTTTAAGTACATTTTCCCAATTATACTTACATACTATCACTTAAACGTTTTCTGTGCAGGTCTTTAACTTGAACATATATTTGTGTTTGTGCAGTTTACCGTGCAGTATTTGTACTTTTACTTAGGTAAAGGATCTGAATAGTTCCCCCACCGCTGCTGAATGATGATTTTCAAAGCCATGTGTGACAGGGACATACCCCCCTGTACCCCCCGTACAGGGGGGTATGTCCCTGTCACACATGGCTTTGAAAATCATATATGTTTCGCTACAGCAGAGCAGTTTAGTGTGGCCTGTGACACGCATTACGATGGAAATGGCGACACGGTGGCTTATAATAACACCTCTCCCCCCGCCTCTCTCATTTGACTGGAAATAGGGTCACTTCCCATTACTGCGAATAATAAATTACCCCCTCTTCCTGAAACAGAACATCAGGTTAAATATTACACCAGCCCAGCTAACAGTACCCCTTCATTGTGTGTATCTTTGTGTTTGTGTGAGTGTGTGTGTGTGTGTGTGTGTGTGTGTGTGTGTGTGTGTGTTTGTTGACACCAGCCAGGCATTGACTAATGGAGCTGATAATGAAACTTCTCCTTTAATTAAAAGGTCCCACGTTGAGCAGTGCACTGTGGTGAGACGCCCGGACACACACACAGACACACACACACACACACACACTCAAGCAAGTCATCTCAAGCACACACACACACACACACACACACACACACTATACATCCAATGTGAGACCGCTGAGCGGTGAAGCATGAATGAAATACAAGCATATAGCAAACATGTCGCTGTATTACCATGATGCAGGATTCACTTCTCTATGCATTAATGCCTGTGAGAATGTGTGTGTGTGTGTGTGTGTGTGTGTGCATCTCTGTCTTTAGGGCCATTTTAGTATCCTTGGCCAGTGGTCTGCTGTTCTTTTCATAGCCAAATGATTTGATAATATCTTATATCTGTATCATCATCTGTCTGTCTGTCAATTACAACTTTTAAATGCAAACTAGCGTCCCCGTTCTGACGTCTCCTGGTTTTAAACACGTTATAAGATTATGCATTTATGGAACATAAGAATGAAGCCATTCATGTCTCTGGTCGTCTCTGCAGGAATGTCTACAGACTCGCACATTTTAACAGAATTTTAGAAAATTCAGAAAATGGGATTTCTACTTTCTAGTATCAGACTTTAACGTATGGATGCTGTAGATCAGCTTGTGGACGTCTTTACTTTCATTTTCATTTCAGGGTGTAGATCATCGTTTGTTTTTACCGCTGTGCTTCTACGTGACTTGAGTTTCGGATGTCACAGTATGATATTAATACGTCCAATTTAACATGCTCCGCTCACGTGCAATTCTAACAGTACATTGTGCATCTGTATCAGCGTTTGTATGCTTTCTATTGTATGAACGTGTCCATTTGCATAAATGTGTGTGTGTGTTGTGAGGCAGGAAGAAGACAAAGACTGACGGAGAGAGAGAGAGAGAGAGAGAGAGAGGCACAATCAATAGTCCATTTAAACTGTTGTTCCGCCACTGGTTCCTGCGGGAGCTTCACACACACACACACACACACACACACACACACACACACTGGAAGTTATGCATGGACACACACACAAATATACCCACGACTCATCCGCACAGCTACATGCATCTCATTAAAGAAAATCATCAGCATTAAATGCCTAAACTTGGTTTAAGAGGTGTCAGACGGAAGAGAAGGAGGTAACAGGACAGGAAAGAAAATCCCGGGAAGAGAACAAAGAAAATGTAGAAAAGAGAGCAAGTAGAAAGGGAAAGAGGAAGAACAGACAGGACAGGAGAGAGGAAAGTAAAGACAGACAGAGATAGAAAAAGAGAAGGAAGGTTAAGGGAAAGAGAAGGACAGACGCCTGGAGGACGAACTGGTTTCTGCGACCAGAGGCAGAGCTAGAGAGAATATCTGAGTGACAGCAGGGAATCATCAAAACAGCCTCTAAATGTACATATCTGTTGGAGGAAGAGTTATATGATATGGTTATATGAACTAAGTCCAGACTTGGAGACAATATTTCATTTCTAAACTAAACTATCCGAGACAAGCAGTTCTTTGGCAGAGATGAAAGTGCTTTTGTCGGGGCTCCAAACTTCAACACGTTGTAAAAGGTTTCTATAAGAGAGCCTCTTTCTTAGGAACCAGCTGGAAAGATGACATAATGTGCGTAATACTAAATAATAATGAGGAGATTTACAAGTTCATCCAGTGGGGCAGGGACGAGCTAACAGCGACAACTTTACCAACACAAAACCAGTGTCCTACAGAAGAGGAAGCACTGATGGGTACAAGACGTAGTATAAAGCCTTTTGTGTCTCCAGAGGGAGCTGTGTGAAGCGGATAAAAATGTCCTCCGGCGAAGTCGCTTGAGTCAGCGCCGGTTGGAGCCTCCGAGTTTGAGAATATATCAAATCAGTTGGTGTGGAGTTAGAAGGAAGTCGGCTTCCCATCTCTGCAAGACGCCAGGGGATCTACGCTACGTTAGCCGCCGCTAGCACAACGCACCCGAATCTCTGACTGGACTGATGGCCGTCACGTTGCACCGTGGGCAATGTAGGCGCCAGGATTGCCGAAGAGAGTGTGACAACAGGCACCCGGGTTAATAAAGATTCAATCAGCTCACCAAGAAACCAAAACAACTGAATAAGACAGCGACTCGGGACAAATGCAGGTTTTCGGTGATTTAAACTTTGAAGTTGATTTCAGCTCATCACTGTAAGCGCTATATCTTTGGGTTTGTTCTAGGACTCAACTTCAATTGTGCTGTTTTTTTAAAAGCTATGAATGACTAACTGTACACCACAAAACCTTTAACCCCCCTTTAATTCATCACTGATTTAACGCACCACCTGGCACGCACGCTAAGTGACCCAAATCAAACACATCCATGCTGGGGCTGGCTAAACGCTAACAAGCTAAAGTGCTCATGGTGGATCTGAGAGGCTGAGTGGACCGGTTACAGTGAGACAGGGAGGCTGAGCGGACTGGATCTGAGTTATAGAAGGCGGTTACAGTTAATTTTTACTTTAAACTATATTTCACTATATTTCTACACAAGTATTTTTGCTTTTACTTAAGTAAAATGTCTTTAAAGTGACAGTTCTTTACTCAGGTAAAGAGGGTACCACTTCATTGACAAACATACACACTCCAAACTGCACATAAAATCTTCCCGTTCCGTGTTGCCAGAGAAGAAGTTCGTAATAAATAAAAATATTAAAGTTTCAGCACTTCATTTTAGTCCTCCTTAATGGCTTCTGCTTTCAGAGTGGAAGAGCACTCTCCTCGGGTGGCAAATAAAAATCCATAAATACGTTTTTTACGTGATTACGTTCCATTTACACTTTAGGCATTTACCACATGCTCATGTGGAGGATGTCTTACCAAACCTGCGACAGTAAAATAATGCTTAAGGATCTTGGTTCATCAAATTTGCAAAACAGCCAAATAATGATTCAGGGGGGGAAAAACAATAATGTATCATTAACAAAGCAAGTAGCCTGATAAGAATAAGTGCTTGAGACAAAGCAAGGATCCAGTCTTGGACAGAGAGGAGACTGTTAGCCTTGGAGAGGTGCCGGGTGTCTGATCCCACTGCCACCGACACCTGTGGTGGGTTCTCAGCTGCAGGGCTAATAGATCTCAAGTGGAACTGCTGCAGGTAGTAGCTATAGCTTCTGTTTGAGCCGCTGCAGCAGCACCTTTAAAGCTTTCGTGTTGAACCCCAGCAGGAATTGAAGAAATCAGGGCCCCCAAAGCCCGTGGTGTTTCAGACGCCGTGTTTTTGTAACGGAGCCCTGAAACTATCAAAGTTTGGCCTAGTTATTGTCCGGTCAGTCCCTGTTTGTGCTCAGCTGTGAGCTAATGAAGTGTAACACAGCTTTCCTATAGCTACAGTAGCTAAATACTTCTTGTGCTTATGTTCAGTCAGAACCCAAAACAAGCATTTGAAATGACTTCTGTAAAATGGAAGATTATCTGGAAAGCTTCACGAGGCCGTGTGCCGCCTCCCCCAGTACCAGTTGTTTTACCAGATCCTGCATTTCCCAAATCTCTGCAAACGGAGGTGGTGAGCGCAAAGTTAGCATTACGCGCTAAATTGCTAGAAAAATGTCTTAAATGGTCTTAAAAGTGAGGTGAGAGATTGTTTAAGCACTGTTTGATTTTTGTCTAATGCCCCCGTCCACCCCCCCCCCCACACACACACACACAAAAAAACATGTTTTTTAAGAGCAAATTTCACCAATCAAGCAATCTAGTTTCACCGCTGTGCAGGAAGCTATATTTCTTTCCATTATATCTAATCATTATTAAGCAGAAGGGAAGTTAAAGTTGTGTTACACTGAGAATGTAACTATAAATCTCTACATATTAGCTCCAATTTCTCCCACAGCCACTGTAATCCTCTTGTGCTATGCAAATGAGACATCACACAAAGGGTGAAGCTCCTTTATGTCCTTCCCTGCACGGGCTGCCGCGATACACTTGATTTATAACTTGCAGCTATAAATCTTTGTAAATATAAAAACCTGTATTTTACACTCAAGCACAGCGTTATTAAATCTTGTCCATCATGTCTGTATGTAATGGGCTTTAAGTTATGCTAACGGTTCAGCGGCTAGCATGCCAGCCTTTCCATAGCACTTCTGTGTATGCTCGTGGGCCAAGATCACACTGGAATGAAATGATAATTAACTGGAGTCTGACGCTAAATGTCATTTACATGTCACATCTCTGCCTGGAGATTATGCAGAGCTTGTACTGATCAATCTATAATGTATTTGTAATAGACTGACAACTGCGTGATAGATAGATCAATTCAACGGTCTGATCCATCATGGAGGCCGGTCTCAACAGGCCTGTCACCGTCCTAATGGAGCTCAGTCAAAGTGTAAGCAAAGAAGCCCCGCGAGGGCAAACGAGTGATCTGTCTCCGTTGCTGGTGTGGCCCGGCGCAACAGCCGTGTTTGTCACTATTTTGGCACCGGCTGCCTAGCAACGGTCACAGCCATTAGCCGCGGAAGGAATCTGAGACCAAATCCAATCAGATCAGGTCATTACTGAGAGATGAGACGGCGAGGAAGTGATGGAGAGAGGGAGGACGGAGGGGGAGATAGCTGGTCGGAGAGAGAGAGGAGGTGGGAACAGATGAAGAGAGGAGAGGAGAAGGAGGAGAGGAAGAGGGAGAGACAGAATGACGAGGAAGGCGATGGGAGAAGTGTCGGCAGGAGAGAGCGAGAGAATTAAAAAGATGATTGGAAAGTGAGAGGCATGGATGACAAGCTTATGCCGACCTCAATGTCAATTAGCACCATACACACTTAGAACACACTCTCACACACACTCACAGTCAAACTAATGTCAGCCTCAGTTGACACACTGTTGTGTTCACCTAATCTAGTGACGCCACACACACACACACACACACACACACACTTGAAGTACACACATGGAAACACATTTTGCAAGAATGGGGCTGCAGCTGTGCAGGAAAAACTACATTTACAAGCTCCAACATACACAACAGAGCTGATAGCCCTCAGAGGGAGGAGAAGAACAGGAGAAAAAGAAACCGGAGAAGTGACAGACTGACGGCAAAAGAAAAACACGCTTCAGAGTGAGAAACAATTTTGACTTTTGCCCTCTTTTACAAAAAACATGTCCACCAGCTGCCAATCACTGTCCTGTACACTGCTTTTAAAAAATGTTAACAATAAACCCTCAGGCCGGACATTTCTGTCACTCAGGTTATCAGAGAGTATGTTTACCAAGTCTTGAATATACGAACGAAAATAGTATGCCAGGAAGCTGTAAAAACACTAAATCACTAGCATTAGAGTCAATGCAAACCATGTCAAATCAAAGACAGCACAGGGCAACTGCAGTACTGCTCAGCAGAAGTTCACTCAGTTCTACCATTGGTAATAAACTGTAAGGCATGAAAGAAAGAGAAAACAGAAAGAGGAGAAAGAGAGACTAATAAAGAGAGGTGTGTACGTGTGTGTGTGTGTGTGTGTGTGTGTGTGTGAGAGAGAGAGAGAGAGGTGTCAACCCCTGTTATTCTGTACATCCACACCCCCGCTGATGGAGACATATGGTGCTGTGTGAGTTTGTGTGCATACTAAAGAGTGTGTCGGAAAATGTGTGACGACCAACTGTGTCTGTGTGAAACACAAGGAGGTGCGCAACTGTGTGTGTGTGTGTGTGTGCGTGTGTGTGTGTGTCTCAACTAGAGTCAAACAGAGTTAGGACAAAACATGTGACTTGGAAGCAGCAATATCTGATTCTGCAGCTATTTCTGTAGAAATGTTGATGTCAACAAATTGACATACACACACACACACACACACACACACACACACACAGCAGTGGGAATCTAAAGCTGCTGATAGCCAAAAGTAACTAAAGCCATTACACCTGCAAAAGCAGCACGAGGCTAAACCAACTGCCCCGTCACTCTCTCTCTCTCTCTCTCTCTCTCTCTCTCTCTGGATTTCTCCAAGTCACTCCCTTAATTCAAACTAACTGGTCCCACACACAAAAATGAACACATTGGCAAATGCGCAAACATGCACATTAGACGAAAAAGGGAAGAGAAATCAAATTTTACTTCTACTTTGAGTTATTCCACTTAACTTATACGGATGCAACTGTCTTGACTATCTTTTCACTGCAACTCTGCATCAAGATTAAGGGAAATATTACTTTAAAAAATAACAGCGGTAGTATAACTGTATTTCAATCTATGATTGCAGTTTATCTAGTTACACCACTGTTGACTTATTTTGACCTCCTGCCTGTCAATGTTCGATCCCCAGGCTGAAGGGATAAATGTGGGCGAGGGAAAGTGACCACTTACCCATTTGCCCTGCAAATAATCTCTACTTCACCAAGCCTCTAGCACCACTGTTGTCTGGTGTGACTTGACTTGTTAAATTTGATTCGAATGCTTGTCTTTTGATGCGGTTTTGTCTGTAAAATAACTTTTCTATACTTATAGATATCCATTTATCCTGAATCACAACAATGGAAAATTCATCTCGTAGTTTTGCAGCTAAGTGCAAGCACAAACAGATGTTTTTTAAGGTTAAATATGTGAACACTTAAATGTGATTTGGTACATTAAGGATTTATTCAAATTCAAATTCAAATATTTTATTTTGCTGCACTTTCAAACTAAGGTGCTTTTAAACACCTGTCCATACATAATACCATTTAAGCTGTTTTCTGCTGTCCCATCATTTGTGTGTGTGTGTGTGTGTGAGTGTGTCACATGACGCAGCTCCCACCTGTTCCAGATTAACCCAGTGTGCTCCTTTGCCAGGTAAGGATTAACCTCACTACAAACGCAGATTAAGCACATGCACACACACGAGCGCGCACGGATGCGGGAAGCACCTGGGCAGAAAAACACACACACACATACACACACACACACACACACACACACAGTACTGTACAGAGAGACACAGGATAGAAAAGGTGCAGTAGAAAGATAGACAGAAAAAGGCGAGAAAGTGAGCAAATAAGGATACAAACAGACGCTCCACACACACACACACACACACACACACACACACACCAGTCTATTCCACCACACAGTGTCAACAGATTACAGAGGCTGTCTCTCCGCCGTAATGTATTTTCTTCTTCCCTTCTTCCGGCCCTCCCCCATCTCCATCTCTTTCTCATACCAATTTATGTCTTCATAAAAGCAGACTTTCTTGTAATTACCTCTTGTATAAAGAAAAGTAATCTGTTCTCCCGCTGTGTTTTATTAGACAGGAAGACTGGGAGTGCTCCCTCCCACCCGCTCTGGCTCTTTTTCCGTCGAGTCGTTTCAATCACTAAACAAAAGCGTTACGTTTGCGCAGCTTGAAATGCAAAACTCTGTACCTGTTGATGAATAAATGTCACCTTTTCAGACATAAATAAGTAAAAGCACCTCGTTCCCCAGTCAAACCGAAGCCCGTGCCGCTGGGCTGGGGGGCCCTCGGGTCACGCCGCTTCCTCTGCACATCGAGACCACGTCAGCGTTCAGTTCAAATTCAACATATGAAAACTGACGTTGGGAAGCTCTACCTCCAGTTTTGTTTCACTGCAGTCTATTCACTCACTCAATCCCTCTGAAATGTCTCTCCTCTGTTGGCTCATTTTCATCATCCAAGAGCGGCGCTCTCCGTATTTTCTCATCCTTGTAATTGGAAAATTGTTCAGATCTGCTCTGAATGGGGATTACTGGCACTGGCATCAGATTTCAGCCCCATATCAGGGCACACAAAAAAAGGAAGATATTATATCAGAAAATTGCACAAATCCAAAAACTGATATGATATGACTAGCAATCTGTATGACAACAAAGCAAAACGACTTGTTTATGTGCATTTGTACACACACTTAGCATTTTATGGGTGCGCAGGTACATATAGGAGCCTGTGTGGTATGAATACCCATAATTCCCTGTGCACAGCTCTGCACAGACCTGTTTACACATGCAAAATGCACGGGCATAACCTCAAGCTTAATGGAGAATACTGGCCTAATTGAGTTCTTGTCCGTCTCCACTGGCTACCTCTAACTTTCTGTTGACCTTCAACCACTTGAGTTTTATCTATCTACTGCCTTGGCAGATGTTTTTATTCGACTTTCAGAAATACCTCTCAAATGCTTCAAAAAGCAGCAGAGAAACGCGCCAAAGATGTAGTTTCTCATCTGGAAATGTTGTCTCTTGTATCAAAACTCATGCGTGGTTGCATCAAAAACACATGAAATATGGATGTAAATACACCCCAACACACACAAATATTGCATCAGCCAAGCTAAGTGCTCAGAGACGCATGTCGCGACGTTAATAACAACAAGTCCACTTCGCGTTACAACATACAGACGCCAATGGGGTCTCATGTCTGTACCTTAACTACGGAGCTAGAGCCAGGAGTCCATTAGCTTACTGTAGCTTAGCAAGAAAATGAAGGAAAGGAAAACAGCTAGCCTCCCTCGCTCTTTCACTTTATGTACAGATATAGCTTTAAAGGTGTTGGTAGGCACATTTTATTTTATTTTTTTACCTTTGGACAGAGCCAGGCTAGTTGTCCCTGATTTGAAGCTAAGCTAAGCTAACTGTTTCTTGGCTCTAGCTTCGTACTTATGGAGAGAAATAAGAGTGGCATTGATCTTCTTATCTAACTCTGGGCAAAAAAGCCAACAAGCGTACTTCTAATTACTTCTAATTATGTCAATGTTTTGCTTTGAACTTTAACATGTCTGTAGCTTTTGCTGAACAGTGCTCACCATCACAATACGTGTCAATTACAGCGTAGTGATCCATTAAATGTCCCTTGCTTTTCCAGGAGTCTCTTGAGTCAGTAGATTTAAAGACATGGTCATTAAGCAGCCTGACTGAGATCGAGTGGAATGGGACCAAAAGTTTTATCTCCCGGTGAAGCACAGTTCCCTGTTACACGGCAGTCTCCATTGAAAGTTTGCTAACATTAGCTAACGTCAGCTGCTATAAGCCATCGGTCATCCCGGACCAAGTGTGAAGCTGCAGCAGCAAAACCCCTGAGGCTGTTCACGAAAAGTTCTACAGCCTCGCTTTAAACTTGAGTTCTGAAAACAATAAAAAGTTATAGACCCAGAACCAACAAGCCCAGTTATATTCTGTCCTGGTTTCGCAGCATTAACTGCACAGCTGCGTAGACTCGCCTCCTCACCTGTTGACTGGTGTAAATGCCTCCTGCTATTTGTTTGACTGAGTGAGACAAATTGTAATGCAATTTCGAAAACGATTGCTCTGTCTTGTGACAGGTGCAATTTGATTCGTGTGGACACTTGAGACTTGAATTTATTTCCAAGTATAAAAAGCACAGCTGCTAAATCACAGGTCGATATATATCCAATTTGGATATATAATGTATGTTAAGGCAAAGGTGTAAATCGAATTGTGGGGGGCTGCAGGGCAGTCAATGATCATTTCAGGAAAATTAAATGAAATACCTCATACTACTGACAAATAACACCCATTCTTAAGTGATTACACCACAGCAGTGGTGCCAGATGCATTGAGAAGTAGATCTTGTGAGATACGTGTGAGCAGGAGCTGGTTGTTTCAGACGGTTTTCAGGTTTTCAGCTGCACTGCAGTCTGTGGCAGACGTGTGATAAACACGGCTTCACACCAAAACACCGGGCACGCTTCAGCAGTGTGTGGCGAGTGAGTGGTGAGGGAGGAATATATCTTGGAGACGAAAGGCGAAAACATTTACCAGCGAGGATGATGGGGGAAAAAAAGGCATGGCACTTACTCTGTCAGAACCAAAACATGTAGATTGGGTATCTAATCGTTTCTGCCACTGACTGTTAAAATCCCTGCTGACCCTGCGGCTGTGTACTATGATAAGCATTAATATCAGCTAACAAATGTATGTTTGCATTGTGGATTGCCATCACTGCTGTGTTTGCATTGATACGGCCGATGTAAAAGTTGTTC
>JAVQJD010094768.1:0-14271 GCA_036023655.1 Nannoperca australis | reverse complement strand
GAGAGACCTGAAAATGGCTGTCCACCAACGTTCACCATCCAACCTGACGGAACTGGAGAGGATCTGCAAGGAAGAATGGCAGAGGATCCCCAAATCCAGGTGTGAAAAACTTGTTGCATCATTCCCAGGGTGCTTCTACTCAATACTGAGCAAAGGGTCTGAATACTTATGACCATGTGATATTTCAGTTTTTCTTTTTTAATAAATTTGCAAGAATTTCTACATTTCAGTTTTTTTCTGTCAAGATGGGGTGCTGAGTGTACATTAATGAGAAATAAAATGAACTTTTTTTTATTTTAGCAAATGGCTGCAATAAAACAGAGTGAAGAATTTAAAGGGGTCTGAATACTTTCCGTACCCACTGTATATGGACTACTGGCCTGTGTTTTATATAACACAATATCTAATATAGTCACAATTCTATCCCCACATTGTACCTTTCACAGGAGTGCTTAAGGTTTCTACTAATAACATGAGGTATATTGTTCCAATAACTAAGTCATCTACTTGTAGCCCTACAGATTTGCCTCTTACTGAAGGCTGCAGCCCCAACAATTGCCTCAGATTTGGTTTTATAAATATTAGATCACTTTCTACCAAAGCCTTGCTGATAAATAATGTGATTCTTGAGCATAGCCCGGATATGATTGGTTTATGTAAAACATTGCTGAAACCAAATGAAACTTCCCCACCTGACTATACCTTATTGACTTACTCTTTTTGGTATAGTCTATTTTAAATTTAACCTCCAAACTTCAAATCAAAATATGATCTTATTTTATGTTATTTGCTGTCCAAATGAAAGCTTATGAAGAAGTTATAATGAAAAACTATCATTATTAACCATGTAAAGTTTCATTTTAATTGCAAGAAAAGTTATGTTTTATGTTGCATACATTTGCTATATTGTGATATAAATTTTAATACAATCATCTAACCCTATTTGTAATGTTTTATCATTTCTAAAATAATATGTACATGTTTAAACAGCAGCTGCTAGCAGTTTCAATGCAGATAAATCCATATATGGCCTTACAGAATAGAATCAGCTGATCTCTTGCTGTAATATATATGATATGATTCCATAGGACTCAAAGTAATCATATGTGCTCATGATTACAGGAAGTGTGTTCATTAAATCCTGGAATGGAGAGGCAACCCATCATCACAGACCTGGCGTTAAAGCAGACAGCTGACATATGTTGATGTCTGTGCAATCCCATGATTACAAATCTAAAGCTCATGTCTTTTTCGTTTTTTTCTTCATCTTTGAAAAAAAGAAATTGGAGTGAGAAAACATGAAAGGACAAAAGAAAAGTAATGTCAGTCAGTGTGGCTTTAACACAGCAGCATATCCCACGGGAAGTCTGAGGGAGTGGCAGCGTTTGGAGGGAGACGGGAGCTGTTTCTGATTCGCTGATATGGTTTTATTATCTCTTTGAGTTCCGAGCAAGGTGCTGGCTGGCTGGCTGGGCTGCTTGGCGGTACAGCCGGGGCTGATGGGGCTAATGGAATTCGAATGTCGGGGCCTCATCTTTCAGTTGTGATGGCTGGGTGACAGGCCCTGATGGATCGCTGGAGCTGAAGGCTGGCCTGACAGTCACGCTCGGCTGATGAATTGTGAAATGAGACAGACATACAATCCCCCCCGACCCACCCATCTACCGACCAACACCACCACCACCAGCCTCCTGGTCAACCGGTATGCTCTGTATGACAGTGAGCGCCATTCGCATATATCTTCCACCCTGAATTGTTGCTGGGGTAATGTGGGCGGCTCTGCTGGGCGCCATGGAGACACATCGCCCAGCCCTGGGCCCTGGCCAAGGTTTCAAGTCTTTTAATGGGCATCTATCACGCTGACATTTTCTCCAGAATGTAGTCTTTGCAGTATCTCCCCTTAAAGAAACTTCTGACAGGTGTATTATCTACCTCACATCAGCATCTACATCAAGAGGTGAACCAAAATAGCTCAAATTCTTGTAGTTTTAGATGACCTGTGAGAGAACGGTTACAGGAAATGGAGTTGATCTCAAAGCAAATCCAACAAGATGCCTCAGTAATGAAATTTACAACAAAGTTCCTCAAGGGACTTCAGCTGAAACGGGTTTCTCCTCTTGTGCAGAGAATTAGAAGGAAAACGGTGGACAAAGAGATGGAGAGGGCCAAAACACAATAGTCATTTTAAAAAAAACAGAGGCAGAGAGTGATGAGAGTCCACCAGAGGGCTGTCTACAGCAATAATTACACTCTCCCATCATAATCATAAAAAGGCATAATTTAACAGTTTGATGGTGTTGCTTTTATTAGCCAATCTGAGCAGATGGCAGCCGAAGCATCCTGGATGTTTTTTCAGGCTGAGGGCTGAGGATTCATGGAAATAAGCAGAGAGCTGGAGGATGTCAAGAAAACTGCTGCCTGTGGACATTAAAATGACTTACTACATGTTTATACGAGGCCACATTTCTCTCTGTTTAATTATCACTCTCCTTCCCTTCCTCTGCCTCTCTCTGTGTTAATCTGCCTACTGCCACCTTTGGGTGTTCATGTGACCTATAATTGTGGTCAAATTCAGTGAGGAGCCCAGGTGATACTGCACCACTCAAACAGACTCTGGTGTTAAGAGCTCTCCTCTGTCTCTCCTTCACATGCATCATATATTTGGACTCCTTACGTTCTTCTCCCAGCTAACTAATTTCTAGGGTTTAGAGTATTGCAGTCCCAGTTTTTCTCGTGTAATTTCTATGAGACTGTGATAATGATCAAGTTGTCTATTACCCACAAGAGACGTTGATATCAAAGAGCACAGAGTTATAAGTAAACATTTTTAAGATGAATCGGAGCACTCAAACATAGCCTAACTTCGAAACATTCAAGTTTTATAAAGCTTTTTCGTAAAGTGAAAATCCAAGGCTCATTTTCACATCATCAACATCAGGGAAGAATAGATGTTTTGAAGTTAACCTTGATTTTGTTTTTGTTTTTCACTCTACAGTCTCAAGTGAATGTGCGCTGAGATGAAATAAAATCCATTTAAAATTGAACTGAACTTCATTTTGTGCTCGAACATTTGGCAGCACCTCTGCATGAAAGAAATCGTTGATGAAAGACCTTTCACCTCTCTGTTTTTTGGCAGACATTTCTGTGGATCAGTACATTAATGTTTAATGTTTTGTCATTCGGTTCAATTCTTAACATGGAATTGTGTACAATTACTCATACATTTATCTGAGACTGTCTCTGTACTCCTCTGTATAGGTCATCTTATTGCTACTCATATTTATATTTGTATCTACGGCTACCTGTAGTGGCCATAGGAGCAAAGGCAGAAGTCAGGTGAGGTAGCATAAAGAGCAACAAAGTCCATGTAGGAAGAGGAAGGGGGAGGGATGGATTGATGGATGGATGGGCAGGTGGGTCAAACAACTTAAGACTTTCACACAGGAGACTACAGTTTGTGTCCCATGTGAAACCAAAAGTCAACCATGACTTATTTTAACTTTCCTACATAAGTTAATGTACGTGAAGTTAAGTGACTAACCTAACATTCTTATTTTAACTCAAACCATGATCTAAACCTAACCAAACTACAACCACTTCACAACGTTAACCACGTCTTCATTATTGTTATCATGATAATCTATATCACATATATATTGATATATGTCATATATACATATATTTGTCAATGACATAGCATATGTCATTGACAAACAACCTATTCTGTTGTTTATGTTGGAGAACTTGTTGATTTATCTGCATACATTAGGATTGTGTTTATTCCCCTAAGCAAACTGTGACATGTAAATTCTATAATTAAGTTATTTTGCACACCAAAGATATTTCAAACACAGTATAATATATACATATACTCAGACATTCATTTTCAGTAACTTTCAAGAGCTTTAAAAGTTGTTGTGCACTTAAAATGCCTCCCGTTCTCTCAAGTTTCTTTTAAAATAAGAGAAAGAAAAAGGATTTGCTTATGCTCAGTTAATGCTTCATCTTCAGGGTTTTTGAGCTTCTGGTTGCTTCAAAGAGTTTATTTTCCCACATTTAGCCTTTTGAAAGAAGTAGTCAACTTACAATCAAAGACTACATATGATTTAATTCACAGTTGGGAAATAGAAACAAGTTGTAGCGGTTTCAACCACTGACCTCAGTGCAAATTGCGACAAAAAATGTCAAATGTCACTATGTTTTTTAAGGAAATGACTCAACAGTGACACCACTAAACTAAATCCAACTGAGCTTCAGCGTTACAGACTTATTGGTTATAACCACCGGAGGGTGTATTTGTTTTTTGGAGATTAATGAGATCACAGGTGCACAGCAATCTACAGTTTTACAAGCACAGCATTAGAAATGTGTTTATCCAAGGATACAACATGTAGTACAGACAGGAGGATAGAGCTGCTATACCGACTCCCTCATTGCTGAACAGAAATACAATTCCTTGACATGGCAGATTTTCCAGAGGAATTCAGGTTCTGCCTTTGCATCCTGATGTTATCATACTAAATTGATCTACCAATGCAGCATCTAGTGAATCGGTGTCATACAGGCTCTGAGCCCACAATATAGAGTAGCTGTGATCTGTGTGAGGCATCAGTAACTGAGCAGCGGAGTTGGGTTTAATAGGCAGGAAGTGACAAAAAAATAAAAAATTAAATAAAACAGGTGGGTTGTCATTTGCTCACATTTAAAGTTTGAGTGCCTTGATCTCTCTTGAACTGCTCTTTCATCAACATGCAGCCTTCACCTGATAAAACATGGCGGTAGATCTTGTTTGCTGTCAGCAAAGTCTTCAACAGCATTCAGGTTAGCTGAGTAAATGAAGACAGGAAATAACTCCCCACTCCCAGCTGATGAAAATTTCATGAAGTATATAAGAAAAGGGAATACAAGAAGAGAACTGGGAAATGCTGCGGTTTTGGTCGACAGTTCAATTATTGTAGTTGATGGGATGGCAACCTGACCCTTAATATCATTTCGCCTGCATTTAGATGAAGTGTGATCGCCATACCTTGTGTGTCAGGATATTTATCATTTATCTTTTTCATACTCATCCACACCGCCTGTCCTAGTTTCACTGCTGTCTTTCCCTGATCAATGCCGTGTGCAAATGAGGAAGGACAAATAAGGCATCCATGTCTGACGAGGGCTCGCGCCGGGATGGTGGGAGAATGATATCTTTATAAGAGGATTTGTCAGATTGGGTTTCTCTGTGTGAGGACAGGAGAGACTACAAAGACACATGCCCTCCATCCGGGCACCATTAATGAGGATCATCTGCTCTCAAAGAGTCCGGGGACAAAAATGAGGGCATATATTACCCCAGAGGGATAGGGAGAGTTTAAAGGCTCTGATGGTGAGTCATACTCTGGGAAGACGGCACGCACACGTCCACTCACTCTATCAACAACCCCTCTACACACCCTGCAGACAGATCACAGAACATCTTTTCCTACAAATTCCCTCATACCCAAATCTTGATGAAAATTTGAATGTTTACATGCACACTAATAACCTGGTCATATGTCCTGTCCTGATTTTGATCATATTCGGGTCATGACATGGAACAAAGAAACCTGATTGTTTTTATCCTGCATTCATGATACATAAAAAAACTAAAATGTTCATGTCTGACTCCAGACACTCTGTCATTGCTGTACCAACTAAACAGTTGGAGATTAACCCACTTTGCTGTCTGCTGGATTAACTGCTCTGCTCCAACTGATCGCCAGTAACAGAACATGAGACTGACGATACAATAAATCATCAGATTAACATTAAGATCATCCTTCCTTCCTTCCTTCCAGTGTAATATAATAGGTGCGTCACTTACATTTTGTTGAATTTAATTCTTGATTTTGGTGATCTGGTTGGGGAGCACTCTGCTGTTACATGTCTGTCTTAAACTGTAACAAAATGTATTTTGTTGTGGATGTATTTGTCTGGCCAGTGCCACAGACATGTCAAGTCAATTACAACTTTTCTTCTTTTCAAAGGGAATTTCTAGGAATTAATGATCTCTGTTTGTCATTGATCAATAGATGTATTTTATCATTATATTGTATGGATACATTTAGGTAAGAAAGATCATAAGCCATTAAATGTAATTCACTGAGAGGGTGGCTATACAATGATTTTAGATTTTTATATCCTTAAAATTTATAACAATTATTATTATTATATTATTATTATTATTTTGAGTTACAGTGAGAAGGTATAAGCATAATGTACTCCTCATAATGAAGACTACTAGACACATAAAACTATTGAGAGTGTGTAACTTCTTTATATATATCATTACATTTCTTGTATGTTGTGAGTGAAGTTGCAAATGGAACATCGGAATCTGGGAATCTGTTGAAAGTAGCATAAATAATGTGCCATAGATCTTCCAGACCTATTCTTCAAAGTATGGCTTGTAGCCCTAACTGAATACCACAGCATGTGATGTTCAGTAGGGTTCTGGGTTAAACATGCAAAGAGTAAGACAGCTTTTTCCAATATTTTTTATTTATCACTTTTCTGGCAGGATGATTAATTAAGCATGATAGGCCTTTTTAATTATAATGTGCAATGCTTTTACGTTGCTGGAATTATGATAAAAAATGCTATCCAAATCTTTTTTTTGTTGATATGTATATTCCTCATATCTATATTTTTCTATGTATACCTTTAGCTGCTCCAAAATATGCAAAATAACATTGTATTTCAACCATGCACCTAAATTAATAATAAAGCACTGACTGTAT
Organism: Nannoperca australis; assembly: GCA_036023655.1. Classification (NCBI taxonomy): domain Eukaryota; kingdom Metazoa; phylum Chordata; class Actinopteri; order Centrarchiformes; family Percichthyidae; genus Nannoperca; species Nannoperca australis. The sequence continues at coordinate 7,507 of JAVQJD010094768.1, read as the reverse complement.
TTTACCTATACCTCCCACAAGAGTGGAACAGAGAAAGCTTTTTGTTTACTGCACTTTACAACAAATCTAGTGAAAAAGTATACAAAGTTGTTGAGGATGAAACTCGCTGAATGTCTGAATATTGAACTAAAGGTTATTTTGTTAAATGTGCATCATGGAAAGTTGAGCTACTTTGGCTGCTAGCAGTTTCTGTTCACTCTATATGTTCACACTGTATTACTCTGATGATGGACAAAAATTAGGCAATCTGAATTTAGCCCCTCCTCTCTAAACTCATTTATGCAGGGATTAAGGATGCCACCATTATAAAGGAGGGTTCCATTGATTGTAGCAGTGTGTGTAGGATGTCTTAGAAACTACATTTCTGCAAACATTTGGTTGCTGTCCAGAGTTTAATACCTGTTCATTGCACAATCATTTCCTAGTATTCATCTCCCATCTCCTGCCCTTACACTATTGAAATAACTGCAAACAACATCCCATGGAAGCTTGTCATGTCTCTTTTGCCTCTTTCTTTCTGTTACTGAGACCCAACAAACTGGCACCTTTGCAGAAATGCTAAGAGGGGGCAAAGGAGCACAAAACAACACTGCTGATTGCTGTAAACACACTGCTACAATGGCCCCCATTCCATGTATGTCTTAAACACACTGTAAAATGTCGTACCCTGCCATTTCAATTTCCATGGCAATGTTCTCTTCTCTTCTCTTGCACTCTATATGTTGACCCTTTGAAAAGACCTCAAACACTATCAGCTTGGTTTGTTAGTTTGCCTCAGTAAGAGAAGCGTATCCATGAAAAACTTTTGGTAATCTTTTTTAAGCAGCTGCTGCTGTCAAACTGTAGGCTCTGAAGGAGTCACTTAGTTCTGCGTTACTTATGAGAGAAGTGGCTATCCACATTCAGTAGCAGTAAAGAATGTAACACATGAGCAGCTTCTGTGATTTCACAGTTGTCCAGATAACTGAGTGAAAACCACACAAAATATCACACCTAGCACACTGTTTGAAGATACTGCAGTTGGTTTGTTTGCAGGCCCTTTCAAGACCAATGTGCCTCTAGCAAACTATAACACAATGCAGGGGTGTGACTAATTCCTGCAATCTGAAATCAAGCCATACCTGTAGAGCGTGGAACATGTAGGCAAACAGCGAGCCCAAAGTGGACATTTCCGAGAGAGAGAGAGACACCAAAAAAAGAGTTGCTTTCTAGGAAGGCTATGTAATTATGTAATTTCTTCTAGATAGGATAGCATGCCCCAAATGTAATTTTTCCTGCAAAAAGGAATACAAATAAGTTGGATTTTGTTGTAGAGGACTAAAGATGGAAATGGAGATATGAGTGTTGTTTTTGCATCACCTGATACTGTGTGGTGCTGGCAACAGGTAATGCTAACTTTTTTAATAGCTGTCAGCGTGTCCTTGACTGTGTATCTGGAATTATGATGTAGTCAACTACCTACTCCAATGAATCAGTATTCATTTTGAGTGGATGCAGATGATGCTTGTGCTCCAAACTACTCCAAGTGGACCCGCTGAACTTTACTATAACATATGATGATCAGCATATAAACTTGGCCTGCAGACATGAGGGCAAGTGAAGTTGTCACATCTCAGCAGTTCAGTTTGAGGCTTTATTGGCATCAAATTTAACAAAGCATAAACAATATTGCCAAAGCATCAAAATACAATGTTGGAACAATAACAGCAACACAACATTAAGATTAATATTTAATAAATATATAGATATACTGTATACTTAATACTGTATATCCTCTGCATGTTTTCATTTGTGTGTCTCGTTTATTCACTGTCACTCAGGTTGTGGCATGTTGATACAAGGACTACTCACAGGGTTAGTGAACTGCTGTAGATGAGCGGTCACAATAGCTACCGGAGAATCTCTCTATTTACTCACTAGAGTTCTGTTTACACCCTCCTGGCATGTTTTTTTTTACCATTGTACATCATTTTGTTATTTTAAAAAAATGTATAAAGCTTTCTGAGCAAAAGAGCTTGCTAACATTGAGTAAGCAAACTCGTTAGGTCATTAGCTTAGCTCGGTTGCTACAATCGTTTCACACAGTTTATTCAAAAGACATCATAACTGTCTCAAAACCATTACTCTTTGTGGACCAGTTTATACAGAGACAGAGAAGGATATATAAAAGTGGAAGGTGCAACACAGCTAATAAGCTGATAGCCACTTTGGAACTCTCCATTCTCGTGAAGGTGCAAAGATGGCTTGATCAGTCAACGGTACAAATTCACTGGTCAAATGTTGCTTGATGCAAAACATTTGCAATGATTTACTTCGTCCTTGCAAGCGAATCCACTAACTTGGGGGAATATACTGAAATAAACTAAAGTTTCGAGCAGAATCCTGCCTGCTTCAAACGAATGAGAAGAGCAGACAAAAACACATACACAGAAATATCTCGTGAAATAACTCAAACTGTTCTGACTGAAAGTAAGAAGCTGCAGAAAATAGGTTATCAAGGCCATTAAGATGGATCTAAGGTGAGCTATTTTAAATGTTTCATAAACACTAAATGCTTAAGGTCAAGTCTCTAGGTTACACACCCCTTATAGTAACAGTAAATAAAACATAGCATACCATTAATCTGATTAATGCATTAATTAGCAAATATTTTGATTTCTTCACACCATTCATGTTGGATATATATAAATACCATATCTTAAAACATTAAGGACATATAGTGGTTTCATGAACATGCAGCAAGATGCTTTGAAATCTAATCAGACAATCTATGAGGAATATGTAGTCTAAGCATGGTATTTCTGTCAACAGCTTGTTCGTGAGACACTGGACAAGACAGACAGAAAAACTTAAGTGACACTCCATGTACCATGCTGACGTCATACAATTATAAGACACTCTTGCTGGTACCAACATTTGGGTTTAATGTACCTTTTCAATAGGGCCATATGTTACTCCTGCTATTGCTGTGTGGGTGAGAAACAGCACCATTCAGCAGTCTACCACCCACAGATTGCTTGAAAAATATGTATGCTATTAACAGGAAGAATAGCAAAATACAGCAAATGAAAGGAATTCATTTTATATGTGCACTGTACCTTATCATCATTCTGCAAATGAATGCGTTGGCAAGGGCATGCATGTAACAAAATAATCTTAGAGAGATTTTATTAGCAATTTGTGCAAGTTTTAAAAGATTTGTTTTGTTTGAATTTATTACAATGGGAGACGGAAGTTAAATTGGTTTTCATTCAAAATTACTACCTCAGAATTTGCCAAATACAAAGTAAAATGTCGCCTACTTAACCAGCAGCATGATACCAAAACAGAGCACAGGTAATGTTGCAGTGAACTGCACAGCCAGGCATATGTTGGCTATTCCCCAAGAACCCATGTGGATTCCCAGGAGCTCTGGCAGGCTGATCTGGTGCAGGAGAGTTAGCCAGCTGCAGCTTAGCCATATGTTTTGATGTCATTAAAGGGAATGCCCTGGTTATAACTGATGTACCACACAGAGATGGGACAAACCAGCAGAGTCATTCAATTCCAACATTAATAAGTCCAAGAAAATATGCAGAGTGAACACTGCATTAACAAGTGCCTTCTTTAGAGTAGACGCAAAACAACTTTAAAAGAGGTCACGATTGCAAATAAAGTCTATTGAAAGATGATAGCGTGAAGAAACACTAAGTTATGGTAACACTTTTTCAAACTTTTTTTAACCTGCACATTAAACATGTATACACACTATAATAAAATTGAATCCAAATACAGGGATATCTAAAGCTGAGATTATTTTGTAACAGATTTTCTCAAGCATATATCAGCATTGTATAAACAGTTAATGAATGCTTAATAACACATCAAATAGTGTGTTATAAAGCATGTATTAACTGTTTATACACATGTATAAATCATTCAAATGTGGGTCATTGAATGAGTTTAATATAATTACAGCTATATTATGTTACTAATCATTCATAAGATACAAGTTCAAGTTAGACAAATACATGAATAAACACCTAAAAGTCCTTAAATCTGATTGTACATTATAATGTGTTATAAACCTTTCATTAGTTGTTCATATAAATGCTAAATAGGAGGGTTAAAAGAGTTACCTAATTCTGTCCATGTGGCTCAAAAATTCCACTAAAGAAATATCTCTGCGAGTTGAAAATATATGATTCTTAAAAGCTGGATGAAGATAACAGAAAGAACTGGAGGTCCTGAATTCTGAGACACTGTATTAGTTAGTCCTATAATTTGACACTACACAGGATATACTATGTGTACATGGATGTGTATACTATACACAGGAGCATATTGCAGTCAACATCTACAGTGTATTCTTTTTTTTTTGTTAGTTATTATATTCAGCAATCAAATGAATGGGCAACACTTTTTTCCTCATAGATACTATATTGCTGACAGATCACAAAGACCTGTCTCCATAACAACTCCTTTTATGAATATTCTCCCTTGAGCTGTGTTACTGCCCACTGCACATGTCTGAATGCTGACTTAGGCTTCTGTTACACCATCCAACAAAGGAGGGGATTTCATTGCTGCTACATTTGCGGTCAGCAACGTGTCCATCACAAGCTTCCTTTTATACATATATGTAGGCACAAAGTCCCAGCTGTGTGTCTGTGCAGTCTCCACTGAGCATCTCAGAAACATTAGGCTTGAGAGAGGTAAATGTCCTCAGCTAGTCTGAGGGCTTTTTGGCCAGCAGCCTCCTGCTGTCACTGTTTGGTATGCAGAGGCTGAGATGCATGTTGTTCGTCTGAAGCTCCCTTGCTGACAAGAAAGCTCTCCTCTGTCTTATTCTCTCTCTCTAGGCTAATTGACTGTAATGAAATTGCTGGAGACAATCTTGAGAGCAGACTTAATTGATAAAGGGAATCATGGAAAGGAAAAAAAGAAAAGAAGGTGACAGAATGCGGAGGCTTTTAGAGAGCCTGATGACATTTCCCTCTATCTTTGTGAAAATAATTGTCTGCCTCTGTGTATATGAGATTGGAGGAGTTGAGAATGGTGTGGGTATAGAGTGGTGTTGACTGTAGGGGTAGTGATGGTGTATGTAAGCGGAGGCTGGTTCATAGAGGCAGGCAAGAAGGACTTGGTTGAAATAAACCATTATCAAATCTCAGTATCATTTATAAAATAATGTTTCTCTTTTCTTTCTATTCTGATTAAAATGCTTCAATAGGCGGGCTCCTGCTCTTCTCTTTAGGGTATGATCTCTTATATATAATATTAATGCAAATCGGTTAGCGGCTGTTATTGGGCAGAACAAGTAAAATTGTGCTACAACAGAGGACATCCTCCCTAACCAATCAACAACCAGAATACAATATTGATATTGCAACAACTCTATTGATAAAAATGGCAATTGAGCAGTAGCTATCTACTTTTGTTAGCCAACGCAACAGTTAGCTTGTTGTAGCAGCATTAAAGGACTGTTGAGCCAACGACGAGAATGGATTTGGACGGGGGATCATGGCAACAACAGGACACTGCCTGTGAGTGGATGGAGAGCTCCGCCCTACTTGCGCAGCCTCAGGCCTCACTGCTTCAGCTGTCTGGGCTGGACCCATGGCGGCACTACGGTGGCGTGCGTCAGGCCCAGCGTGACGCTGCTCTTCGTCACCCAGGACTGGATCCTGGTATGGGCGACAGACAGCACAGGCTGGCTGTGAAGGCTGTTCAGCAAGTCAAAGGTCACAACTGAGATATACTGCATGACATTTACAGTATTTTACACTACATGCCATGTGAGTTGACATGGTGCTGCTGACATGCTGATTCATGTAGATGTTCATTTGGGTGGTTAGACAGTTTATCAGCTGAACCACCAGGCACACAATGATCAAAGTCCCATGCAGAACAACTGAGAGGACCATATTAATAGAAGGCACTAAGAACTGTACTAGGAAGAAGGTCACTCTCCTGCCAGTTGCCATGGGTACCATTACTTGACATATGCTAATATATTAACATGGAGCAATAAGGGGGACACATGGATCATTTTGGTGCCTGTGTTGTCTTTACTTAAGCTTACCCCAACAAGCTAATCTCCCATAAACTCAGTATATTCCTTTAACAGGTTTTGCGACGGCTGCAACATTCTGCTTTTCATCCCTGGCTAGCTGTGCCTGTGAATAAGGTCAACACAAAGGGCTAGATGCTGCCAATGTGGTGGCTGCATGAACATCTGTGATGGGGAGCTGCCGCAGTTGGCAGGAGCCGTTGCCAGCTGTGTAGACCCATGGATCTGCCTCTCCCACCGGAGAGCTGGGCCACAATGCTGTGCAGCACAGCAGAATTGCAAAGCGAGCTGACTGTCATCTCATCAAAATATCACTTTGCTGCCACGCAAGCTGCTCACTGCCAACACCTGGGCTCCTCACTGTTCAGGGAATAAAGGGAAGAGACACAGAACCACCGCAGCCAACGGCAGCTTTTACCTAGCCAAGTGGACTTGAGAAAAGTTTGGAATATTGCTCTGCATTGTCTGACAGCACAGCTAAAGTACAGTTGTTATGTGACACAGAATAAAGCAGTGGGGTGTTGTTAGGTGTTATTAAGGCAGGAAGCACAGACAGATGATGGATTTTGTGCAATCTGACAAGCACTCAAATGTAATTACATATTAGAAAGATTGCTAGTGTTTCAATTGCACCTTTCTAAATGGAACAATGTTCAAATGCAATTTTTGTTTTGAAGTGCTGAGTTAGCCCTTGTTCTTTCAATAGATGCAAGAAACCATCACCACTGTACTATCAACTCTCCATACATCATGGCCTCACTAAGAGTAAAGTGTGATGGCTCACCTTAAGGGCCATTACACGCAGTAAGTGATTGCCACCTGGAAGTCATTCATTTTCAACAAGAAATGAACAGGCAGTGAAGGAGCTGCAGGCGGCCTGGTAGTCAGAGCAGGGCTCGCTCATCAAACAGAAACAGTCACACTGTGGAGTTATTATAAAGGACTTTGCTTGACCGCTAAAAATGACTGCTCTGACTTTTCAATTGTGGTAGAAAAGTGGAATCTTGCTGTGTGGTTTCTGTGAATCATAGCAGTGGCACTGAAAATATGGGAGGGAATTTGCATAGCAAGGTAAATGGGTTGATAAAACAAGCAATGTTAAATACACACCGATCAGCCATAACATCATGACCACCTGCCTAATATTGTAAAGGTCCCCCTTTTGCCTCCAAAAGGAATGGACTCCACCAGACCTCTGAAGGTGTGCTGTGGTATCTGGCACCAAAACTTTAGCAGCAGATCCTTTAAGTCCTGTAAGTTGTGAGGTGGGGCCTCCACGGATCGGACTTATTTGTCCAGCACATTCCACAGATGCTTGATTGGATTGAGATCTGGGGAATTTGGAGGCCATGTCAACACTTTGAACTTGTTGTTGTGTTCCTCAAACTATTCCTGAAGCACGTTTGCAGTGTGGCGGGGTGCATTATCCTGCTGAGAGAGCCACTGCCATTAGAG
>JAVQJD010094766.1:0-31374 GCA_036023655.1 Nannoperca australis | reverse complement strand
AGCGGGACTCCGGGAGCCAAGGGGGGGGGGGGGGGGGCACAAGCCTCTCTGCAATCCGCTCTGCTGAGCTCTTTAGAGAACTCCAGCGCCGCAGCTCTTGATTAACTTGGACTCAGTTTGTTAAAAAGCCGCTCGGCGCCAGTCGGCTCATGCGCCACAATAAGAACAATCTCTTGTCTCTTTATATTTACCCTGAAGTCCTGCATGTGCGAGCCCCTGCGGCCCCTGCGGCCCCCTCACTCAGCCGCCTCATCTGCGGCTCCGCTCCACTTTTCTGCCTCGGTCATGACTCGGTGTCAGATGGGATTTTCCCCCCTTTTTGGATAAACAGCTGCTCTCTCCGGGCAGGGAGGACGGTGATGTGGGCCACAGGCGTCACTTCGACAAAAACTGAAACAAAAAGTGATAATCCTTCCGAATGAGACTCACAGACAACTGCGCATTTCCTATTAACCCCTGGAACTTAAGCACGTCTCTGCGGCTTCCGCTGACAGGCTTACAAAACTCTTACTGGCCATAAAATCTATTGAATAATATTGATTAACCCATATCATCAGTGCATTAATTCCGCTAAAATGCTGTAAAATAACAAAATTAAGCCGCACATAATACAAAAGGTGCAAAACAAAATTGTCTTATAAATTCGACCCAAAAATGCAACTCCAGAAAGTTTCAGCAGCCCGCACTTGTGTCAGATACCGCACGTTTTGTGAAATCAGAGCATGAAATGCTTGCACATCTCCGCTGTTACACACTTGTTGCTCGGCAGATTGATACGGACACGCGTAAAGAGCCAGCAGGCCACAGACAGGAGCAGCTACCGCACAACAGAGCGCAGAATGAAGCCAAAACGGTGTTTTACATAGTAGCCCAGAATACACATTAGATCAGACACAAGTCCCCGGAGCAGCCACTGTTTCACACAGCACAGCCGGTGTTCAGTGGCAGTGTGGGAAGTGCATTTCCAGTCAGCCAGGTGTTGGAAAGAAATGCCAGTGAGCATCAACTCTACATGAAATGTAAAGGCATCAAGCCTGTCCTGCACATGCCTGGCAGTTTTCTTCAGTGATACTGTGCTGTGTATCTGCTATACTTTGCCCGACAGCTGACTTGTTTGGAATGCTGCACCTTCAGATTTATGAAATGACAGAGTTGTAGGAGAGCCGTGGGAGCGGCCGCGGCTTGTCAGACGTTTTTCTCCCCAGCAAAGCTCCATCCATGCAACTCCAAGAGATTAGCAACATATGGAGGTGGGTAACGGTTTTTCTGCCGGAATACTCAACTGGATAATTGCATCAACAATGCTTGTGCAAATTAGTTACCATTTATTTGTTCTGTGCCGTCAACGTTACAGAAATCTCAATTAGGAGCGATTTAAAAGTCATTAAGTCAAAGGAGGGCTGCTCGGGGCTGCTGGTACATCTACATAGGATGGTCACTGTGCTGAGAGATTCATATATTCTCTGTGCTGGGGATTAATGAAAGCATGAACAGGCTCCTGTGTCCTGGGTGTCAGTTAGGGTTGTGGAGGAACAATCATCTAAGATCTTGCAAAAATGCGCAAAACGAGGTTTGGAAACAATTATAAACAGGAGCATGTTCACAACTTTTGATCCACAATTTTCTCCTACGTTTGTAGTTAAGATCATTTATTACACTGGCAACATATGTATTATCTTACACACAGAAATGATGCAACAAACTCATGTTAGGAAGCTTAAATGTTGCAGAGTTGTCAGTCCCCTTGTGAGCTTGAAGTGAATTAATTGCATGACTCTTTCCATACAGTAGGAAGGTGACTAAAGCTTTTCGGTGTCCTTGATCTGTCCGCTCAATACAATACAATCCAGCTGCAGATGTGAAAATGTGTGTAAAAGCCTCTTCCGTCCCGGTGATTTGGGCCCTGTGTCAGTGATCCGCGCCAAAGACGCTCTAATTACAACATAACGGGGCAGTTTTGCGCCATATTCGTCTATAATCGAGTATTGTTATTTTCCTCCTCCCCTCAACATTGTTCCTTTCTTCCTTTTATCTCTCCATCTCCTCCTTCCATCTCCCTGCATCATCTCTCCGGCTATATTTAGCGGCTAGACTGAGGCCTTGGCGCCAGACCGTTTAAGACCTGTCAAAGTCCCTCATATTTCCCCTTGTCACGTGGAAACCCGGCGACCAGCGGCCCTCTCCTCCTCCTCCTCCTTCTTACTTTTCCTCCCTCATCCCCCATGTGCAGCTACAAGCAGCCATCCTCCTCCTCCTTCATCTCCTCAATTTCATCCTCCTGCTCCTCTACAGTTCACTCTGCTAAATGAAACATATCACTTCTCACTTGTAAAAAAGCTAAATGTTTCCTCAACCCCTCCCCAACACACGCGCACACGCGTGCGCACACACACAGAACCATACTGTCATTATTTGGCACAATAGAATGAAAGAGATGCTTTCGGACAGAGTAACAGGCCCTACCTGACGCATCGTTGTTCTATAAAACAAACAGAACTTCATGACAAACTTAATCATAAACTACAGCCACTCATATCCAGTTACCTGCCAGCCCTGCAGCCTGTTGTACCCTCCTACTCTCCCAGTTATCTGAACTGCAGCTACAGTGGTGCATGGAGGCTGTCTGACTGGCAGGTAGACCACCAGGTGGGGGCGCTATAGTGACCCAGGGGAGCCAGAGAAGAGTGACAGAGCTGTCACATGCATGGACGTTACAGCAGCCACCAGTTAACTGCCGTGGACTCACACAGACCACAGTCTGGTCAGCTTTAGCCTCACAGTCATAAAAGGGTCTAACTTCATTCTTTGCATCGCAGTGAATTCACTTATTTGAATTGTAGTGGAATTGTGATATATATATATCTATATATATATATATATATCGTCGGGGACCCTTGGGTGACTTTGCTGCTGGTGGCAAACAGAATCCGTGTGGCCACAGTGGAACAAGTGCACGACTTACTGCAAAATTGTGCGCGCGTGTATTTATCCATTGATATTATGTATAACAGACACGATCAATGCACGTGACGCGGGCTTCCAAATCACAGACACGTTGTCGTCACTGTGTCATTTAATTCCTACAGAGTTGATAAAGTCTGCTGTCGGGTTGCAGGTGGAAGGTGACCTTCCCAGCAGCGGTGTCCTGTGTCCGCACACTTACCGTCATTTTAAAATCGCCAATAAAGATATTAAGGTCTTTTTTTGTTTTGTTAAGCACTTTTTGTGAGTTTGTGCATCAAAATTGAAATAAGTGAAAAGCAAATCGGATCCCATTGAATCAGCTCCTTAAAAATCACCTTCACGCGCAGTGTGGACTGTAGCCGGCCTTCAGACCTGTTCCCGGTCCCCGAAACTGATCAACTGCCACCGGAAAGAACTTCAAATCCTGCAGAAACAAAAAGGCCTCTGTTAAAGCGACTTTGTTTAAAAGAGATTTCCAATTAGCAGATTTAAAAAACAGACTGTTGTATTATTCGTGCATCACCCCCCCTCCCCACCCCGTTATTTATGAAGATATTTATTTCCATATATTTCCGCAAAACAACATCTGGAAAAAAGATTCATTTCATCTGATCAGATCGAACACTAAAACCCCTCCTTTGAATAGTTTGTGCATACGTTCTGTGGTAAAGTAACAAGCCGTTTTAACTGCACAATGACGGAGGCATTACACTGCTGCATGTTTGTGTTTTGCTCTCAGCTCATTCTTAATCAGGAAACATTTAAGCACCGGCTTTTTAATATTATCCAGCTGACAACATTTATTACAATTTTATGTTCGTTGGGACACGGATTTTTCTTTAAACCAGCAGAATAATCTTGTGTGTGTTTTGCAGATGTGTTGACAGCGAGGAGAAATTGAATTAGCAGCTGCAGCGCCGGGAACACTGAATCATATTAGGAGCGCAGCAGAGGAGCAGAGGCTACCTGCAGGCCGGAGGGAGACGCTTTTTACTCCTCTGCTTTCATCCTACACCACACACTTCCACCTAACAGAAGAAAAACACACAATATTCACAAGTTGTCTTTGAGACAAGAAAGTCCAAACCAGCAAAACGTCTTAGTTTTGATTTCAGCAGTTACTTTAAAAGGGGATATTTTAGTGTTATTTCCTGAAATCTCAGGATACGATCAAGCAGTCAAGTTTCAACAAGTTTCAAATTATGTAGCGATTAAAGATGATTGACACGTCGAAGATTAGTTTTCTTTAAGATGCAGGCAATTTATTTGCGGCTTTAAGACGCTGTAAAAATTAATAAAACATCTGCACTAGTGTTATTATGCAGTAAATGATGCCACGTGGCCTAATGCCGTTGTTGGTCAGTAATTGGAATATAGAAATTAGTGGAGTCCGACCGCTTCCCCCTTAAAAAAGTAATCTGTCATATATCTTCTATCAGATCATGCTGCACACTATGAATTAATGAGGACTAATTAAAATGAACGCGAGGCTTTGGAAGTGTATCTCTGCTTCCCCTTCTGCACAGGTAAGTGCTTTAATAACTGCCTTAACCTGAAACAGCAGTGAGAACGGACACTGGTTAACGAGGGTACATATGGAGGCTGAAACCGAAGCTGATCCAGAAAAATCCTGCTCATGTTCCTGATTCACAAATAATCTGCATCCAATCTGACAGCAACATACTCAGATAGGTGAGCATATCTCTGGCTCTGTCTTGCACACTTTACACTGAATGAGTTTTGGTGGGAAGAAAGTCTCTGGGGGCCTTGGAGGTGCCTACAGGAGGGCAAAAGTTTAATTTCAGCATCATGTTATCTGCCAGAAATGAGCCTGAAAATAACCCAGATTCGAGGTTTTAGATGGTTGTACAAAGGAACAATAATTCAAAGATGAAACCCTTCCTGTATAGTTATTTAATCTGCAGTCGAATGGGTTTTTGAGGTTTTAGCACCTGTGACATGAACAACAGCCGATCAGCTAATCATTAAACTTACCTGCTGCAGAACAGCATCTCGTTCTCACAAGTAATTCTTGGTTCCTCAGAAAATGTAACATGATTTATTTCACTATGCCAAGTTCAATTTAAAAAATCAAACCTTCTCAGGACTAAATCTGACGAACTGTATTGGAGGTCCAGGCCCTGCACACCTGCGGTTCTAAGCAGAGTTTCCCTTCACAGGGCAGTCTGAGTGGTGTTTAAGGATTCAATGTGAAGACGGTGTCAAGGTAAAACATGCAGGGATCATGCAAGGTAAGTCTTGAATTACTCAAAGTGTGTGTAGCTGTAAAGTGAAGAGTCAATGCATTCTGGCCTTTGTCTACTCTTTCCCATGTTATAACTGTAGTTGCATGTCTATCTATTTTTTTCTCTTTTGGAATTTTAGCAACCACAATTACTAATTTGTGTTGTTTTAAATCAGCATTTGACCTACTCTAATACTTCAAATAAATGTCAATCTCTCGTAATTCTGATTTGTAGCACCCATCTAAAGACAATATACTTTACATCTGAACTTCTAAATTACATTTCAAAATGAACCAAGTGATTTCTTTCCAGCCGCATGTTGTGTGTTCTCTCTCTCTGCATGCCCTTGAACGTCACAACACAGTTCTCTTTGTTTAATCAAATTTCTAATAATGAATGAGTGAAAATTTGTGTAGACCTACATTTGCAAGCTTACGTGTCAGCTCCTACAACCAACTGATTTTCCTATGTTGAGCAATCCACCATAATATAAACAATACAATAAAAAAGTGTATGGTAAAATTACACTTTATTCTGGATTGTAAAAATAAAATTATATTTTGATGATTTTTTAATTGCATGATTGTCATGATTAAAGCTACATAGCAAATTATTCCATTATTACATATGATACAAAGTGTTGATTAGAATTTTGAACAGTCTTCACAGTGGGTGAGCAGCTCCCAGTGTTGTCACCTGACAAAAGAAGCAGTTTGCTGTAGAAAAAAAGAGAACGGCTATATGTGATGCTCCTGCTAATTTGGATTTAGATGTATTTGCTTCAGCGCTGCTGGTCTCAGCAGAAGCAAGATTAGCATTAACACTTATATGCATCAGCATCAACTGTTGGCACATGCTTCAAAAACAACAAATGAATGTTTTCCCTCTGGTCCAAAGCCCGGCAAGATCTTTCTTCTGGCTGCTTTTGAGAAATGAAGCCAGCAGAAGGTGTGGAAAGTTATTTTCTCTAGTTAAGTCACTAAATTGTAATCAATGGATGATGGCAAAGCTGTAAATGTGTCCACTTGAAACTTAAATGTGTAAAAAAATTTAACCTGGTCCTACTAGCTATATTGAGTTAATGACAACTCAGTTTCTTTTTAATATACAGCCCTCATCAAACACAGTGTTCATTATAGTTAAAGTATCAGTCTTTGCTGTACACTGGCAAGCTGCTGACCTCCTGTCACATATCATAGACCTACGATCTTTTAGCATAAATGCTAAACTAAATGGTGAATTCAACATAGGATGTTAAGTGCTGCATTAAGTGTTAGCATGCTTTGTTCCAGTCAGATGTGAGTTTCCAGTGAAAATGTCCCACCTCTGAATCAGCTCTGCTTGCTAACCAAGCTAATGCTAATGTTTTGTAGTGAACACATACTAAATTCAGGTGTTAATATCCCACCTTGCTTATTTGATTGTTTTAAATGCTGCCATGTTTCTCTCGTCAAAAGCTGGGACTCAACACCAATAGGTTCCACTGCTCATTTCATAGTAGGAGGTTAGATGTTAGGACCTGGGGACATGAAAGTTTGTTCCATTTACATTTCAGGGAACAGATTTTTGTATCCAGAGTGACTTGAATCAGCGAGTAGGGATTTCCTGTTGTGCTCAATGACTCTAACGGGATACATGTCTTTTGAAATTACTGCTAGAGTACACTGCTGCTGCGTTTAAACTCCACTATTTTAGAATTTCCTCTCAAAATGAACACATAGGTTTCAAAGGTAGCCCTGATGATCAAAGTGATTTAATCCACATTTGTAATTTGTAATTTTGTGAGTATTAAAATGGGTTAAATATTTGTAATAACATGTTGGAATCAAATAAAAACTTGAAAGTAAAAACTGTAGTTTTCCTCTTGTAATTATTTGCATAATGCTTTACTTTCCTCTGGATGAAGTGGCAGAGACACATCCTGCCAGCTGGAGTTTATTTCTGCTTTTTTCATAAGGGAGTCTTGCACATAAACCTAAATAAACACATTTTACAATGGTTCTGTTTTTTATGTATTCCTTCTGTTGTGAAACTCATACTGTAACAGATTTTTTTTTAAATATATGTGACTAGAAAAACAGGCATACTGTTTTTAATTTAAACATGTTTCAGGCATTGAAGTTATAATAAGTTATTCATTTAATTTTCTGTGAAAACATTTTCTGGTCATCTTTTCAAATTTGGATGTTTTTCATTGTAGCTCGGCAAAGAGCCCTTTTTCATTTTATGACAAGTAGCTTATGAACACATCGATTACATGACATAAAGCATACAAGGAATAATCCAGTGCTAATCTAATTTAATTGGAATGGATTGAAATGGTTTCAGCCTAATGTTTCACTTAAAATAAAAAAAAAACAATCTACGTACAAAACGAATTGTAGGAGTTGAAGTTTTGTGCTGATTAACAGAGAAACAAACATGCCCTCTCGTTTCTCCACTCTCAGAACAAAGACCCAGAGTCGCCCATAAAAAGTCTCTTTAACAACAGTTTACTGCCTGTTAAAAAATATGGTACTAATTACCAGTGGTACTGTGTGTTGATGGTCACCGCCGTGGTTGAAATCCGAATGGCACAATTAGGAGCAAACAGAGTGAGAAAAAAGGAGAAAAAAAGTTTAATTTCTTCAAGTTTTATTTAGTTTTTCTTGCTGGGAATAAGAAGTCAGTATTTTACAAATCAAATCTTACCGTCAACAACAAGCATTCACTCTGAATTAAAACGAGCAGATTCATGCCCTCATTCAGTGACTGGGCAACAACAGGCCTTTAACATGCAGCCGGTCCAACAACACTCAGCCCTGTGGGATTTTACGCAAGGTGACTCTGTAAATAGTGCATTTCACTTTTCACCAAGTCAAACATTTTACTCTGGGCAAACTAACAGGCAATAGAGACATTTCTGATTATCAATGTCAATTTTGTTTCCTACAGGCAAAGCTAGTACATTTCAGGAAAATACACTTTTTAGAGATCTATAACTAGAGGAAAGAAAAAGATTTTGGTCAAAAGTTGCTAATGTACAAAATACACCGTGACGGCCTCTATTACTCCGCTCAATTAAAATTTACTCTCTGGAAAGGCCAAGTAGGGAATATATCTAAATGATGTCAGAAACATATCTCAATTACACTGTAAACATCTAAATTACTTCAGCAACGTGTCATCTCATTACTGCATCTTTTGTCAAATGTAATTACATGAAAATCAAAGGCATGAGTGGACCAAATTTGATCAAAAACATTTAGCAAGAGGCCATGAGAGCAGCAACACACACACACAGGGGGAAGGGGGGGGCTGCTACACGTCACTGACTGGAATAAACATTTTTTTATCCTCTGTCTGCGCTCCTTTTCTTATGGCTCATTCAGACAATAGGCACACCGTAAAACTTCAAACACTCACAGAGAATGATGGGAAAGAGCAGAGAGGAGAGGATGGCTGGTCTCCAACAACATCGGTGTCAACTGGCTTCGGATTTAACATGACGGCAAGGTAACAAGCAGGGTTAGATAGATGTGCTGGCCTGATACTAGTCTGGTATTAGAAATCTGATAGTGAAAATAAAGGAATTCCTCCAGGACTACAGCTGTATCAAAATACTCTATACCATCATACTTAAAATACTAAAATAGCTGTCAACCTTAAAAGAAATTAGTTTTAAGAAGTCTACAATATATTTTTCTAGGTGTTTTCATCCTGACATGAACACAATTTTGGGGCGAACACTAAATCATTTTGCCCAAATTTAAACAGATTGGATATCTCCACCAACTACAGCCACTGGCAGCTTCATAAAACAATATCAACCTTCAAATCCAACCCAAGAAATAAAATACTAACACTGTTTGTAGCCGGGATCCCATTGATTTGTGACCAGCTGTATGAAAAGAGAAAAACACAAAACACACTGTACAGAGAAACACAAATCCTTCCTTGGTTTGGTTTCAGTTCAACACATCAGTGTGTCTGTGTTTGCTGTGTGGACAGACATGGGGGGGCCAGCTAGGTGGGGCAGGTGGGCTGGACGGTGGTGGTCATCCCTGGAGGAGAGGCGGGACTCTAGGGGAAGTTGGTAGGGAAGAGGCTGAGCGGCTGGCTCTCGTTGGTGGGCAGGGGGGAGCGGTAGCCCTCGAAGTTGCGTGGGATGCTGCCGCTGGTGGAACCTGAGCTGTTGCTGAGGGTCTCGATGCTGCCCTCCCTCTGCAGCTCTGCAGGGAGAGAGACACAGATGGACAAAGATAGAGAGAGAGAGAATGTTGAGCTGGAGCCATCAGGTGATCTGTTTTAAACCCAGAGGAGCAGAGCTTATCAAACAAGAGAACTGGGTACTCACTGATAAACTTAAGGGCACTACTAGTGTCATATTAAAGAAGCAAAATAAGTTTTAACATGCCAACTGTATAAGGCAAAAGTGTTCAATGTCAAAGCTGAAGTTTCTCATTTGTGTACTCTGGGACTTCCTGTTGCTAATACTATAATACAAAGTGTGTTGATCAAGAATCATAAGCAAGTCATGTGATCAGATCGGTTGTAAATAAAATCCAGGGTTCATTTATTTGCAAAAGAAAAATAGAAATAAATGATCACCCAAACTGTCTCCAGCAGTTAGAGACTACCTTCTTGGTAAAACTTTGGCCTACTATATTTACTGTAGCTGTGTTTCCTCTCAGTTTTCATGCTCAGTATGGTCAATGATGGTCGAACCTACAAAAATCAGGTCAAGTTAAAATAAACCATAATTATCCTTTAACCCACTGTTTCAGCAACTCACATTAACATATAAAAGCTACTTCAAACATTACAGGAAATAAGTTCCTAAGTGTACATGGCAGTCCAAGGTGAATATTTAACAGCATCATTACCGGATTTAACAGACAGCAGGAATATAAAAAACAACAACTATCAATTACCCATCAGATCCTGCATCTGCGTTATAAACAGAGGGAGTCCACATCTGTGGGATTAACCCACAGCTTCAGTGGACACCAGTTATTCTAGTGTCCCAACATTCTCTGGGTGACACAGAGTGTTGCTGTTCCTCAGCCCTTCAACATCCCTCACTTTGGACTGACCAAGCAGCTCTGGGGAGGATCTCTCCATAAGGAACCTATTACTGTTATTACATGCTGAACCTCATTTCCGTCGATATATGGACAGAATGGCTTGCACGTTAGTGGCAGCACAGTATTAAGACTGTGATGCATGGACAGTATTGTGACATCCATCAGGCGTCTTGCTGTATTTAATTTGCTGTTGCTGCTGCCTGGCTGCTCTGCTGACAGTGGTCGGCACACTGTGAATGTACAGCGGTGTGCATCCATGAGAGAGCATGACTGTCATCAACAAATTGAGAGCAGGGTTTGAAAATGCACGTACATGACAACCAAAGTGCACATGGTTACTGCTAATACATGGAACTTTCTTGTCTGGGCAGCATGCAGAAGACGGAGACACTCACTTGGCTGTTTCTTTCATACTTGCACATACAACTTTTGCAAATTTTTTTTTTTGCTCTGATTTGACCCTGCCTCCTGACAAGAGTTGGATCGACCAATCAACTTGTCAGTCATGCAGGTCTGCATGGTGCGTTGAGTTTTGAAAGTATTGTATGTCAGCTCCTCTGTGAGCCTCTGACCTGTATACGGTTACCCATCACATATTAGCGGATGTGCTGCAGACAGAAGTAGGCAAAGTACGGGAGCCTGGATGTGTTGGTCTGGGGAATGAATGTGATAAAATAGCTGCTGGAGAGTCAGCGCTGCATTTCAAAACAAAGATGATGAGTTTAAGTAACAGATCCATGAGTTTGTCCTATCAGCTCACACAACACTGCATAGACTTATACAACTATGAAGAAGTAACATTGCATAGACTATTATAAAACTACTAAGAACTATTCAACTGTGGAGATATCAAGATGGTAATTATTTTATCTTTTGTCTATGATTGCCAAATAAACAGTAGAAATATGAGGTTGATGCTACACTGGTAGATGAACATGCATTGTTTTAATGCTTTTTAGATCTGAACACAATTATCATTTATACAATAAGTTGAATTTAACAATTATAAATACTTGATGATGGTCTGCATTAACATTAAAAAGCAGCATAAATACAGAAGAAAGATAAAAGATGAGGTGCTCTTTGAAGCTGTTCTCAGTGCTGGCCTTCAGTTTCTTCCTGGTGTCAGTTTTAAACAGTTTCCACTGCTGGAGTTTTTACTGTGCCAGAATATCATGCTATGAATTCTTTCTGCAGTTCAGGATGATGTTGAACTGCGCACTGCTGTCAGTCAAAAACTAACTGTGGAACACATCAGTGACCTTGAGATGAACAGGAGGTCTAATTAGCTTGAGTCTGTTCAAATTCATACTGTACTGACATTAAACCGCTGTGTGTGTGTGTGTGTGTGTGTGTGTCCTGTAGATGTGTGTGTTTGCAGATGTTCAGAAGTGAATGTGGATACTGTCTTTTGTCACGCAGGGCATGCAGGAAGTGGGAGCTCCTTAGTTTAGCCCAGGAAACCTAATACAAACCGCACTGTTATTATCCCGGCAAACATGCAACGTGCCACTCTGTGGTGTCCGACGCCTAACCCTCCTCCCACCCACCTCCTGTTTAATTCCCCAACACTACACACGGCAGAAAAGCTGCAGTAATCCCAGGATGATGATGATGATAATAATAATAATAATAATAATAATACTACTACTAATAATAATAATAATAATGTGTAACACCTATCACATACCAACTGATACATATTGAGATATGTATGGGTATATCACTTACTAAACAATATAGCAGCAATGTGCAGACAGCAAAATACTTGGTGATAATGTAATATTGTGTATGTAAGTGTATGACTCTTCCCTGTGCAATGTGACTATGGTACTCGTTTAAATTTATAACAATGTTTACTGTTTTCATTTATTCACATATCTATTTATTTATTTAGCATTTGCTATTTATTTTGCCTTCTGTAACATCCTAGATTTTTTACATTTTATTTTGAGGTTGTAAGGTTATGGCGTGGTGGTGTTGAAGGAGTAAGGTGGTTATAAAATGTTTCCACGGTGGGAATGGAGATGGAAGATTGGGGGTAGGCTGTACAGTGTCAAAAAATACAATGTATATGTTGATATATTGCTATATAATATTGAGTTATAAATTATATTAGTAAAAATGACAAAAAACAAAAAACAAACAACTATCATTTAATTAAAAAACAAAACTGACTATCCAATATCATCAAACTGTGTAATTCTGCTCTAGTCCGTATTCATGTATAAATTGTATCACAGCACACCTCAGTTCCTGGGTTTATCTGTAAGAATATGGGCCATCTGTAATGATATCATCTTTCCAGCCACGGCTCCAGGCACGCAGAGACGAGTGCTGGAGCCTCTGAGACTGAGCCTCTCCTCTGCAGCTCTGAACGGCTGCTGCTCGCCAGCTCCTCACCTCAGTGACAATGAGAGGTCCTTCAGGAGGATCCAGGTGTCTCTTGCAAAATGCTGCTATGCCTCTTTTTACCCATTACTTACTCCTTAGTTGTGTTCTTCCTGTCGATCAGTAAAGGTTCATACATTTCTTCCCTGTTAACTCTGTTTCTTACATCACAGTTTCCTTGCTTCTGACTGTAACTGCCAGCCACTTGACCTCCCTGCTAGCCCTTTTGCCAACCCAAGCTAGACCAGCTGGATCTGCACTGTTGCAGTGTTATTGTAGGCGCTGTAAGCTGCTGAACACCCCAGTAAAGCCCTAAAGGCCCTTTCTAGTGTTGCCTAATCCACCTCATTGTGTGACGCCTACCAGCTATTCAACAAGTCTTAACCTCTCACGCCCCCGACACAATCCCCCAGCGCTCTAATGTTGGGGATCTTTTCCTCCGGGCCTGATGTCACTAGGTAAAGTAATATGGTTATTTACAAGGTGGTTTTGTCCGACGTGATGTGTAGATAATGCTGTTCTGGAGAGAGGCCAATGAAGAAATTGAAACTACTGTAGGGTTTTGACTGATATGGGCTTTTAAAAGATGGCTAATATGAGCAGTCAGATAAATATTCTGTGCTAATATATAGTCACTTATCTTAAAAAATGTCAATATCAATGTCAAAAATGATATGTATGTAAAACTGAATGTGACTATTTTGATATAGTATGCAGTATTCTCCAGAGCGTTATTCTTGTCAGGGGAAAACCCTCAAATAGTATTTTGACCATTTTTGTCACTAAAACAAAATGTTTTTGACCAATAAACCTTTGTCACCAGACATTATGTGCACAGTTTAATCTTGGAAGTCTTTGTGTTGCTGGTGTTGACTCTGTGCGGCTGCTGGGACGGGAGCTGCATTCTGGGATGACACCAGTGGCCCGACTTCAAAAGAAAGTGCAAGTCAACGTAAGATACAGAGTCAAAAAAGCTATCAGCAAAACAGCAGCAGATGCCACAGCTGGAGATAAGGGGGGAGGTTTTTCAGGCCAGAGCTGGATGATGGGGGGGGGGGTGTTGGCAGTGTTGAACAAGCAAGAAAATCTAGTTTTTTTTGGAGACGCGTCCTCACACAATCCGAGAGAGACACATATAACAACACAAGTTAATACCTCATCAGCCAATCGGACATACAGAGGGAATGATCAGAAACGGCCCAGTCTGCACCCTCGGCTGTGAACAGGCCTTAATCCTCTTATACTCTTACACAAACACACACATACTCCAGCATACAAACTTTTCATACAAAACACAATCTACATCTAGTCTCAAATGCAAAGTACAACAAATACTGTAGCTGTAACTGAAAAAGCAGCAATATAGAACACACAGTCACAACATGATTGCATATCGAAAACATACTCTTAAATTCTTTTTTATTACAATTTAGCATTTTTTTTTTTGATTTGTCCATTATTCCTATGAGTTTGGTTATTCACCAAAATAACTGCAGAAATCGGGAACATGGCAAGATCACTACAACTGAAATTGTTTTTAATATGAGGAATGACAATCTACATTCTTTCTTATTTTTGCCTTATTTTCATAGCTTCTGCAACCATTTGAATTGATTTGACTAGGTTTGGGGTAGGACAACTAACTACAGTAAGTACAGTAGATCAGAGTTGAACCAGGAAATCAGTCTGTAAATTGTGATGGGATGTTTTGAATGGACAGTTTGGGGATGATTATTAATGACAGGGACAATAGCCAAAACTAGAAAATAAGTCCCAAGTTTTATGAAGCTGGAATGTCCCTTTAACTCTAAACCAGATTCCTACCCCTGACCTTCCATCCATCCATCCATCCATCCATCTATTTTCTGGTGGCTGGGTAGCTCCTTACTCTATCTCTAAGGGGGAGCCCAGACAACCTACATTAGAAACTCATTGTGGCCACAATGGCAGTCCGGTGCAACGCCTGCATTATGCTGCACAAACCTGGATTACCATTTGACGTTCACCTTCAAATAAAAACAAACTTGATCATGAACATTACTGAACTACATTTCATAAACTTCCTCTTTGTTGTTCTTGCCTGTTATCACCTGACTGAATCATGCTTAATGGGATTATGTGATGACAAAAAGGGTATCTCCGTGAAAACAAGGATCTCCATCTGCTGAGGAAGACTGGTATATTGTTGGAAACTTTTGAAAAAGCTGGTTAGTGGACCTTGAGTTAACACTTATGTATTCATTGTTGGCATAGAAAAATCTTTATACTAAGCCTGGACCCCATAACTGTAATCTATACTTGAATCTATGTCTAATCTTGACCACACCACACTAACCCAATCTAGTAATGAGGACTACAACAACATGATCAACACACACACACACACACACACACACACACACACACACACACACACACACACACATACACACACACACACACAGCCCTTCCTGTGGCACTGACAGTGTGTCGGGTTGTGTCATGTGCATGTTGTGGTGAGACTAGACTCACCACTGAGGGGAAGGGATCAAAGAGAATACAAAGGAGCTCTTAATCAGAGGGTCTGTGCCAGCCGGGCAGGGTAGAGTCCCATCCATCCGTCTATCCATCCATCCTCTCTCTCTCTCTCTCTCTCTCTCTGTCCCTCTCTTCCCCTGAGGCGCTGGGATGGGGGCAGTAACCCATAGCGATAGTATACTTATCCCAGCTGATTGTTTTTGTGTTTTAACTGTAATCTCACCGTTGGTCCCAGCTGGTTCTGATTAGTGCTCTCACGTCACATTCCAACCCCAACATTCTCTCTCTCTCACACACACACACACACACACACACACACACATGCACAGAAGTGCATACACACCTACTTACTTACGCCTATGTGAAGAAAAATTCACATATATATTGGCGTTGGATCAAATGGTTCCTTTTGGCTTGTACCGACATTTAAAAAATAAACCCATTAACAGGCAGTACTATGTTGATTTAATCACTGCTATTACAAGGTTTGACCTTTATAATGAACAAAACAGAAAATGTTGAAGAAAAATATAAAATCAAATATAAAGAAAGCTTAAATCTTAAAGCTCATATGACATTAGTTTGGTAGAAGCTTCCCAGGCATATATGGGGAGAAATTTAGGATTCATCATCTTTCTTAATGTCTCTTCAACAGGTGAACTATAGGAGTTGGAGGCAGAAGCAGCAACCCTACGATTAATGGCTGGCCTGCGCTACCATCTAGGCTGCAGCTGCCAAAAAGTAATTTTTAATGGTATCCTCCCGCTTTTATCTTTTGCCATGTTATAAAAGCCTATAGAAAGGCACTTGGGACACTCTACACTGAAATTCCCGGTGGTATTTTTGTACATGGCTAGCAAATCTCTTATTTTTAGGTGTACATAACTACTACTGATGGCATATTGGTACATATTAAATACCTAGAAAAATGAGATTATATGTGATCTTGTTGACTGCATCATCTTTGTCTTGATTTGATCTTGTTTTCTTATGGAACCAATGTAAAATGGGCTATAAATATCAGGTGCCACTTTACGGCCTAAACTTCATTTGCCTTGAATTGGCCCCCTTCTCAATTGTACTCGTTTTACCTCAATACCAAGGCAGGAGGGGAACATTAGTTGTGCTAAGGAAATTATGACTAATGCGTTTCTACCTCAACAGGAACTAAAGATAAGGCCAATGTGAATGATATAAAAAACACCTGTGATGTGTTCTGAGGAAAATCAACTCCAATAACTACTTCTAAAATGCCTTTCCGAAAAGACTACAACTTATATCAGTGTCACACAACAAATATAGATTTTCCTTTTAACAATGTCACCAATCAATAGCACTGGTATGTTATAACTGGAGATACTGAGTTCTAGACCAATAATATATGTAAAAATACCATTTATAATAAGGACTTACACATGTTTTTACACATGAAAGCATGTCAGAATCACTATGTGAGCCCTTGCCCTGCACAATCCTTAGAAAGCTGTCCAGTTGGACGATAGAGCCCACATTAGTGCAAAAGCTCATTAACATCTACCGGAGATCATCCTGATGGACTGTGAAAAGCCAGGCTTAACACACTCTCCTGTGTAAGGACAGCGCACATTAATACGACTGGAGAGACACACACACACCACATACAGTGTATCAGGGTAGATGGCATGTGCAAGGTTCCTATGGAGCCACGTGCTGGATGCTGAAACCTCTTTCATTTTATCTGTTGCTTAACTGTTTGGGACTAGCCTGGATCAAACTCAGTGAATCACTCATTTTTTGTATTTATTTATATTTGTGAGTTACCAGGAAACATTTTGATTAAAGGTACTGGTGTTGAGGCTGGTTTATGCTGCAGTGTTAAACCCCAAGTCTACATCTTTCCCAAAAAATCACAGACGCAAAAAGAACCTTGAAGTACCTTTAAAAACCGACTAACAGTGTCCAGCCCACATACTTGCAAGTCCGCTGAGAATGCATGACGGACTCATGCTTGAACTCCACAGGGTAAACCAAAGCCAGCAGCTAGTCCCATGAATCATGATACTCAACAGGTTTCGTGATTAAGGCACAAATGAAAAAGAAAGTAAGTGATTCATGGGGCTGATTCCCGGCCTTTGAGTGGGGACTTTCTCTTCGTCTTCTCTGACCCTATATTCTAAGCTACACCCACTCCATATACACAGCTGACCACAACTTTCCCAGCGGCTGCTCATTAGAGTGTGTTATAAGGGGTGCCAACAACAGGCCGAGACACTCCTGACACTCTATGTGGGACGCTTTGAATTAGGCCTCTAATGAAAACCTAGTGGTGACCCAGGCTTTGACTGGCTATTTACCCAGAGCAGACTGACATCCGCCTCACCACTGGACACTGTATGGAACTGCTTTTATAGATCGACAGCTACTCTTGGACATGGGCCAAAAGAAATCAACAACAGACCCAGCCTGGTCTATCAAATGACTAACAAACAGCCAATATGATAAAGAATGTTAGAGTATGTTCAGCTAAATTTGTATCTCCAACAAACACACATAGCGCTAACTAAAAATAATTCCGAGGGATTCGATTAGAGGGAGGGAGGTTCAAGTTTCCCTAACCAATCCCAAGAGACCAATGTATCTGCCTGAATCAAATGTCATTTTAAGTTGACACTGACGGGTAGAGTAGAGTAAGAGTAGAGAGGGGCAAAGTAAAAACAAACTATGACGTTGGGATGATATTTAGAAGACATGCCATTTGGCTTTTAAATTAATCTGTACTTTTAATAGATTTGGAACAGCCTTGATAGCAGCATCTATCTTGTCTATAGCGGTTGCCATCGTTGTTTTTTCTCCTCCTTGGATCCAGCACACAGCTTGACAACGGCATTAGTCCTGCACCAAAATACCACACAGACAGGCATGTCAGGTATGTCCAGATGGGTGGAGAACTAAATGAGAAACTTGAACAAATGAAAGAAGAAACTTAATAAACACAGACGCTTCCATACAGGTCACAGGGCTCACTGAATGGTCTGATAAGCATGGAAATGATGTGAATCATATTCAATTCAATTCAATTTTATATATAGCGCCACATCATAACAAAGTTATCTCAGGGCACTCTATGGAGCAGGATAAGACCAACTTCCACACACACTTTAAATCTCATTGCACTGTGTATAATGAGAATAAAGGCTTTCTATTCTATTCTACAAAGACCCAACGTCATATGCTATGCCCTTCACAGTGACCATATCTCAAGCCAACGATCTCTCACAGCTAAGGGAGATTCTGGAGTGATGTGTTTATCACATCATCACCATCATCATAACACCAAATGAGGGAACATCTTTTGGAAAAATGGTGTTAGACCCTAAAGACTTGGAGAGTTTATGGCAAGGAGCACTGAAGCACCTTACTAACACATGTTGGGTTTTCCTTTAATTTGTCATCTGGTTTCAAGCAGCAGCTGCTTCTGTTATCTCTGTTGATGCAGGGTACGGTTTGTGGAAATCTGACATATTTTCTACAAAAAAGTTATTGAGGCTCACATAAGCATTTTAAAAAGACAGTGCATCATCAGTAAGCACATTCAAATACTCATGTAAGCACTTCATGAGGAAACTGCCTATGGTAAAAGACAGATACCACTCTGTAGACCATTAAAACACCCTAACCTGAACACACAAGCACACACTCACATACATATGGTTTGATGTCCTTTGACAAGCATGTTGGGAGACCCCTGTCAATGGTTTTGGACAGGAGGGCTGGTCTCAGCTGAAAAATGTTGCGGGTGTTGGTGTCCACTGAGGAAACTGATGGACAGCACAGTGTCAGGAGGCTGTCGCTCATCATCACATCACATATCTGACCAGCCCCATAACCATACCAAGGTAAGGGCCAGATAAGGCTGCTGCTGAACACTGTGTACATGGGATGTGGTCACTATTATCACATAACAGTGGTTAAAATACTCTATACACAGTACATATATATGTCTGCTTCTTAGAAATGATTATTTAACTCCAAAAAGAAGAGTCATTCCTTAGGCATGACACTTCAGTTACAGTAAAACTGTAGGTGTCTTTGAAAGCCAATGCCCATATTTTTGGATTGGAAAATGGAGAATTTACACACTATCACAGATTAGAAAACCACTGCTGGGTTGATCTCTCTGGGTTAAAACTTTTACATTACTTTGTGTAAAAGATTTGTGTGTCAAGATTCTTGCAACCTTGCTGTACACAAATTAATAAAGTTGGACTACTAATGTACAGTGTGTTAACAAACACACACAGGGGTCTCTGTGATGCTTTTCTCTGAGCAAGTGTGAAACCACAACAGCGGCATATGAAAGCAAGCTTGTATAAGACTAAAGAGCTGGTAAGAAGAAAAAAAAATCCATTGAGCACAACATCAATGTACTATTGGTACTTGTGTACAGGTTAACCCTGAGAGACACACAAACATACTGTACACAAACAAACACACACAGTCAGCAAGGGATCAAAAGGTAAAAAGGTTTGTATAAAGGAGCAGAGTCCTTTGAGTAGCTGCTTGTAGAGGAGAAGCTGGATACAAAGAGGAGCCTCCATTACATATGGATTGCCTTTATATACAGTAGAAAAGCTGTTTTTGAAGGAGACAAATGTATCATGCTTGGGTTTGAATAAACAGCAAGTTTGCTGTTGGGTAGAAAATGGGGTTTGACCTTTAAGAAGCATGATTTCCTTTATCTGCCTTAATGTGAAGCTAATGCACTTTCTTTGCTTTCTTTGAACAGTTCAGATGAGGGTCAAGAGTGCAGAGGGGTGAAGGCTTACAAACTACAAACTAACAACTACAAACATTACAAACTAAAAGACATGGTTGATTATATGTATTAAACCTCTGCAGTTCTGCTAATCCATTACATATTTGAAAAGCCCCATTTAAGTCTCTAAAATAAAAAATAAAATTTTAAAATAAAAAAGATAAAGATTCTTGGGAATAAAGGTAAAGTGAAAAAAAAACATGGGGATAAATCCCTATCATTTTAGTCACATTGTTTGTCCAATACTTTTTCAATATCTGTTAATTAGAGTGGTATGTGACAAAAATGTTATATATAAACAGAATCTCTGTTCGGAACAGTACTGCAAATTTGGTCCCCATGTTTTGCATTTGCAATCATGTGCACGTTTTTTAGTCAGACAATGATTATTTCCATGCAGTAATCATATCTGATTTAATGATTTTTTAAAGATTGCCTTTTATTTTACTTAGATTATTCATTTCGTATTTAATTACATTTATACACCATTATAATTCTCTTTCTATTTAAAAAAATTCCCCACCCATCCCTACGTGTGGTCTATTCTTCCTTCAAGCTTGGGTCCTCTACCAGAGGCCTGGGAGCTTGAGGGTCCTGCGCAGTATCTTAGCTGTTGCTAGGACTGCACTCTTCTGGACAGAGATCTCAGATGTTGTTCCTGGAATCTGCTGGTGTCTCTTGGGATTGCTACATCTATTACTACTGCCTTCTTCTGCTGTTTGTCCACCACTATTATGTACAGTTGGTTTGCCATAACCAGTTTGTCAGTCTGTATCTGGAAGTCCCACAGGATCTTAGCTCGGTCATTCTCCACCACCTTCGGAGGTGTGTCCCATCTTGACTTGTGGGACTTCCAGTCCATACTCAGCACAGATTTTCCTGTACACTATGCCAGCTACTTGGTTGTGGCGTTCCATGTACGCCCTGCCTGCTAGCATCTTACACCCCGCTGTTATCTGCTGGATTGTCTCAGGGGCACCTTTGCACAGTCTGCACCTGGCGTCCTGCCTGGTGTGGTAGATCCCAGCCTCTATTGATCTTGTGCTCAGAGCGTGTTCCTGTGCTGCCATGATTAGTGCCTCTGTGCTGTCTTTCAGTCCAGCCTTTTCCAGCCACTGGTAGGATTTCTCGATATCAGCCACTTCTTTTATCTGCCGGTGGTACATACCTTGCAGGGGTTTGTCCTCCCATGATGGTTCCACTTGTTCTTCTTCCTCATCGGGCTTCTGCTGCCTGAGGTATTGCTTTAGCACCTTATCAGTTAGGCCATGCACTCATAGATCTTTGTTGTTTTATCCTGGATAGTGGCAGTGATGCTCACTCATCCTCTGCCTCCTTCCTTCCGCTTAGTGTACAGTCTCAGGGTGCTGGACTTGGGGGGATCAGTGAGTTGATATCTTGCTTAATCCTGGTATACAGCTTGATGTAATCAATTTAGAGGAGGTGGCTGATGGTTGCGCTATTCAGCAGCCAGTATCCATAGCCACTCATTGTAATGATCTGGCTGAGAGGGATGAAACCTATGTAGAAGAGCAGCGTGGACAGAGCATCTTTGCCATCAGCTGGTGCTTTGTACTTCTGCTGTTATTACCAATTCTTTTCTGGGCCCCACTCATGTATTGCGCCATGCCTCATCATCTTAGCCACTATGATACCCGACAGGAGTTTCCATGTTGTGCAGAGGCAGGTTATTGGCCTGTAGTTGGATGGAATTGCTCCTTTCTGGGGATTCTTCTGAATCAGGACTGTCCAGTGTTCAGTTAACCACTCAAGGTGGGCCCCATCCATTAGCAGCTGGTTCACTTGTGCTGCCAGGCATTCATGCAGCGCTGGTGCTGTCCAGCTCTTCATACTTGAAACTCTTTCTTGAATGTCTGCCACTGTGATGGTTACTGGATCCTGTTCAGGGAGGTTGCTGTGGTCTGCTCTCAGATCCACTATCCACTGGGCATTGGTGTTATGTGATGCCTCTTTCTCTCATATGTTTTTCCAGTATTGCTCAGTTTTCAGCCTTGGAGGGTTTGCTGTCATGTTAATACTGTTGTATGCATGTATTCAAAGAACTGGAGTTACATCCAGTAACTACTTTTTTGCTGAGCTGGTCTGGTCAGCTGAGATGCTGTGTGTGTGTGTCTCCGTGTGTGCCTAATGTGGTGGTGACTAGTGAAAGTGGTGATTTTTAATGATAATATCCTCTCTGTCTCTTTCTAGACATTCATGGTTTGTTGTGTTCTTTATTAGTAGTTTATAAATGTAGATGGTATGGCAATTTATGATGTATTTTGGAAGTTTGGTTCTCGGGGAGAATTTTTTTGGGGGTCCTGAAAAAGTTTGGGAACCCCTGGTTTAGATACATTCTAACTAGCATACCTTGAAATGTTACAGTACATGCATACTATATCTCTAAGACCTACCTCTACTATTACAGACCGTATTCATCAGTTAATGGCCCAATGAAGAGAATCGGTTTAAATTGCAGGCTGCAGTCCACTTCATCTGGGTTTTCTTCTAACTTCTTAATAGGGAAGCACTACATGCACAAACCAATCAGAGGCTTGAAATAGCTACCAATATATAAGGAAGCTCTTGCTATCTCATGCAATCCTCCTCCTAAATTACTGTCTTTCTGTTCCAGAAGATTATTGTGCTCATCATTAGGATGACCATTTCCTAATTACTGAATAAGACATCCTTGTATTGCTTTGGTTTGTATTTGAATGACAAGGAGTAGAAAAGAGAGATAAAGCAGATGCTTTGCATACATCAGCTCTAATTGTTTAAATGTGGCATAACCATGGCTGAGCTTTCATCTTGAACGTGGCCGCACAGTTAACACTTGTTATGCTATCAGTCTGCATGGACATAAACACACAGAACATGAAATCATTGCTTCACTTTCATTCTCTGCCTATGTCAGTCTGGATCACTTGTTTGCAAGTGTTGGGCTTTAACAAAAAATCAATGCTGCCCACCTTCCTCTCATGAATATGACTGTATTCAAAAGCCTCACAGGGGGAGCAGCCTGTAAAACGTGCTAATGTGTGGAAGCTGTCTTACACCAGAAAGGCAAAGCCAATGTCAATTAAGAGTTGCTGTGAAATTTCTACCATGATAGAGCTGTTAATGCACTTTGAGCTGAATCATGCTGGTATCAGTGGAGTTAGTGTTTCATAAATATCTAAATGTTTTATATGCTGGGGAGTTGAGATTGGACTGCTTTTTGGTTTATATATCTCTTTATATATAGAAAATATTACATTTTGTCACTTATGCACTTACTCTAGGGTAGGGTTAAAAATATTCACATGTGGGCATCTGACGCATACCATATAACCCTGACCTTCCCAGTTTGATTCCAGCTGGGAATCTTTGTTGCATGTCATCATGATTTTGGCTTTATGCTTGTTAGTTCATACAGTATCAAACAGTAATATCAACTGTGAAGGCAGATAAAATTATATTCTGCATACATACAAAATAGTGAATCTAATCTGTTCTGATTAAACCAAATGCAAAAGAAATAAAGATGGTTCTTTACGGCTTGAAAGTCTACATGAATGGAAGGAAATGAGTACAGGATTAAACAGTTGGGAAACAGGCATGGACAGAGAGGGAAGATAAAGAGAATCATAGAGAATATTCTGTAGATAGTGGTACGAACAGTGTTAATTTAGACAAGAAGAAATGTGTTGTATAAAATTCTGTGTATATGTTTACATGGTGCTAAATGTAAAGGTCAGTGCACAGACCAGAAGCATGCAAGTTATTCCAACCATTATCATATTAAAAGCTACCGTCCACTCTACAGCTACCCAGAGCTACTGCACTGTATCACTGCATTTCAATACTTTTGCAACAGTTCATTGAAGATATATCCTGCTAATAATGTATGAAAACATTTTCAGTTATACCGGTGTAAAGCACTACTATAAAGAAGTATGTTTTACTGTTACTCTTTCAAGTTCAGTGGAATTCAACAAGAACCTATGAAGTGAGTCACAACCAACTTTGTTTAAGGTCAAGTGAGCAGGGTATAAATTTACATACGTTCTTACCAGGTATGAGTACTGGGGAAAGGCTCTGGACCAACAACATTTGTCCAACAAACAGCTAATTTTACTAAGGCATGAGCACAAGAGACATCTGAACATACATAGCGCAGCAGCTGTCTTCTTTAAGGGACATCTCTTTCTCTACTGATGGTAAGCAATGCACTGCAAGATCAATAAAAAACAATCACCGAAATCACACTGAAAGTTTAATAACATACAACTACACATGATTTGAAAAGTAACATAATCACAAGCAGCTGTGGGCTGAATGCATGAGCATTCATGTACTGTGAGACCCTCTGACATCCAAAACATGAGAGTCAGCTGCTTCATAGTCAGATTTTGTTAGTGAAAAAAGATAACAAATTCACATGGACTGTTTCATAATGTTCACGTTGGTTTATTGTTTGTTTCCTAGATGTGATTTTCTGATTGCATAGCTTGTAAATGGAATGCTGTCCAGCAGCTGACACACAAATATCAGCTGTCAGAACTTCACACCCATAGACAACCACATGGACCAGACTTGGAAAGTAAGTTTGAAGAGTTAAGATTAATTATTTTCTATCATTTCCAGAACTTGTCTACTGACCAATTCCTTCTATCCTCTTCTCTTTGTTACACTCCAACCCGCACACACGCACGCAGAGATGTCCTTGGTTGGACATTCTGTTGACAGGAAGTTCCAGTGTTGTGGAAAGCTGGGCTGGCTCAACTCAGCTCAGCTGCCTCTCCATTATGTATCCTATCACTTATTCATGCCACTATATTTTATTGATACGCACACACACACCAGCAAGCAGGGTCATGTTAGGAGAGATTGTGTGTGTGTAATATATGTGTATACATGAGAGTCAGTGTGACAGGGTGTGAGCAGAATGTGTGTATGCACGTTGAGTGTATGCACTCCCCAAAACACATTGTCTGTTTAAAGTGTGGCTGTGTGTGTGAATGCAAACACT
Organism: Nannoperca australis; assembly: GCA_036023655.1. NCBI lineage: Eukaryota > Metazoa > Chordata > Actinopteri > Centrarchiformes > Percichthyidae > Nannoperca > Nannoperca australis. The sequence goes on along the minus strand of JAVQJD010094766.1, from coordinate 6,381 downwards.
CTGGTTACACTGCTATGTGTTGCCTGAGCTTGCTGCTATCTCACAAAATAATATATGTTCCAGTATGAGCATTCCGTCTCTGATATGATGGATGTGATAAAGTTTGCTAGATTAAAGATTACAGAAAAACAAATAATCTGAATAGAACCACTTCACAAATATCAGCTTTCCCCAAGGATGTATTTTCCTGTAGCAAAATGCTAAAGTAACATGAGATAATAAAGATTGAATGTAGCCTTCTGAAACAAACATTCCTTGTTTCTCAAGGGATACACACTTTGGCACAACACCGCTGGTTGTCTCCGGGATGTGTTAACCTGACCTGAATCATACGCAACACAGCAGAATCACTGTGTGCTGGAGTTCAGAACAGCTTTAATGCCCCATGGTTGTCTAATACTGTTTCAGACGCTTTCTTTATGGGTTTGCATAAAATACTTGGTCAAGTCTATAAATTCACATGACATTTCTTTTTATGTCCTATTGAGTCCTTGTGTCTGTGTTTGTGAACGATGTGGAACGGCACATGGAGCATCAACGTTTGTTTTAAAATTGAATACAAAAGTTCAAACAGGCATCTGTACAACATGACATTAGTTCATTACAATACAACCGAGAACTTCTAGGAAGACAAGTAGTTTTAATGAATTCTAACAATTAATATGGCTCAAGGATTTAAAAAACACACAACATTTGTTTCTAAATGCTTCAAAAACAGGATATCTACATTTGTATAAATTTTGCCATCAAAATCAAATTGTTTACAAGATATTCAACATTTTGTCCTGCATAGAAATTCCAAAAGCAATATTACTATATCCTACTGGGAACCGAGGAAAAACAGTGTCTTCCAATTTTCTTCTATGAACAAAATGTCCACTGTGGAGGACACAAGTCAATGGGCTGGGTCTCAGGAGGATATTGGAACATTGATATCTTGTTGTTTGAACATTTGTATTGTTACTTCATTTCTTTACATTTTAACAGTGCGTTAACAGATGAGTTCATGTAAAAATGTATGTCACTCAGACCCTCAAGGACCTTCACGACAAATTTTCTTTTGCCTTGTGTATACAGATGGCAGTGTTACGTTTGTGTGGTCCTTTAATATCTGTGGATTCAAGATGATTTGTGGATGATTTAAATAATGTTTTCAGGCCCTGTATGATTGAAATGAATGAGGGCGAATGATGTGTTATTCAACCATCTCTAAAGGGTTTCTATCTGTTCTAGATATCCACAGTTAAAGGGAGAGTGAAAGGCCTGCCGTGATAGCTTCTCCTGGCTACATCTCGCTGGACCCCTGATCTCTTATCAAGGGTTCTGTGTCTCCTGCATTTCTTTGTAGTCTCAAGGCAATACATTGTACAAATGGGGATGATGGCGCACAGTTTCGGACAGTCTCCCCTTTAATAAATTACATTAATGGTGTTGCACAGGTGTCAATGTCAACAATTGTTGATTAAGTTGTGTGAGGAAAGAAGAACGACTTTGAGAGTGAAGTTCAAGCCCTTCCTACTTCCACAACTCTGCGCACCCCACTCAGATTGTTGGTTTTGGACAGTCCCCCAAATTCCAATGTCAAAAAGGTGTATAGGTTTTCAGATGCTTTTAGATGCTTCGACAAGGAATCTTGGGAGTGCATTTAATCTAAGGCGTCCTTCATTGGTTGTCCAACTGAATCTGTCATCAAGAGCTGAGTTGAGCATCAGACTAGCCATGGAATCTAACTGGCATGTTCACTAACTGCTCTCGGGTCAACACAATCTAGCACTTCTTTTTCCCATTTTGAAATCTATTGATTAGCATCACACTTAATTGTCATTTGAGAGCAAATAGGTTAAAGGACTAGTGCAAATGCAACTGCAATATCTAGAAGTTAATAATGTAGCTCTAGTGCAATTGTTAGTATCCAACGTGCTATGTACAATACCACTGTATGTGTTTTGTAACTTGTAACGCCACATAATCCAAACTCCAATCCACTCAAGTATCATGCGAGGGAAGTCACTAGTATCAGCTGGAGCGACAGTTTGGAAAAAACGGCATGGATGCCGTTTGAGTGACGGGTCACAAATCACGGCGAGTTCAATGCTGCAGTCAGCGGAGCGACAGAAGCAGCAATGACAACAAGTGTTTTGCTGCTGCTGCTGTTGCCGCCGCCGGTGGTGAAGCAGATTGGGTGAAGTGGATCGCCCTCAGCCACAAGTCCATTTCAGATGCTCTGCACAAAGTGTGTCTCCAGCCCTCTTGTTGTCTGACCGAGCCAAAACAGACACGGGAGTGGGGCTTTAAAAAGCGCTTCCCACCACTCTTACCATCTCTCTCTTTCTCTTTCTCGCCCTAATTCTCTCTCTCTCACGCTGCTCTTGCTCGCCCTCCTTTTCTGTGAACCCTTACAGCCCTGTGTGTGTGTGTGTGTGTCTCCCTTGAGCGAGCTGTTAAGTGCAGTCTCCAAAAAACTCCACAAAAGCCCATTTGCAGTCAGCTAGAGAGCCCCACACACACAACATCCACACAAGTGCAGAGTGACACTAACACGCATAGACAAATACATACACAACTACATTCACACACTGAGACCCTCACACATGTAGACACACACTCCCTTACACTTGCACACACGCACACTTTTCACACTTGCCTCTGGGCAAAAGAGGCAGAGTGGCAGAGGCGAGGCTAGGATAAATGATACAATGATATCCAGGCCTGACTTGTCAGTCGAGTTGAGAGAGAGGATGAGGAGGATGAGGATGAAGAGGAGGAGGGGCGAGCGGTGGCAGCTCTGAATACAGGAATTATTCTTCATCGTCTCACTCTGTCACCGCAGATTACACTCAAACTCTCGCCTGGCAACGTGGAGAGAGAGAGAGGAAGAGAGGGAGGGAGAGAGAGAGAGGGAGAGAAAGGGAGAGGGAGAGAGAGGGAGGGAGAGAGAGAGGGAGGGAAAGGGAGAGGGAGGGAGAGAGAGAGAGAGAGAGAGAGAGAGAGAGAGAGAGAGAGAGAGAGAGAGAGAGAGAGAGAGAGAGAGGTTGGGAGGAGAGCTGGGGGGGTGCGCTGAAGGGCAGATATAATGACCACACTCTGCTTTCACACTCGACGTCTCTTCTCTCAGCACCATACTCTCCGGCCCCAGCTAGCCTCACATTCCCTTTTCTGTTCTTTCACTCGGTCCCTGACGTCTTTTTCCCCCCCTCTTCCTCCCTGCGTTTGTTCTTTCTGTCTGTCACGGCAGCGCTGAGTAGCTTTCAGGGAGAGAGTGCACTCACTTGCTCTCTCTCTCTCTCTCGCACTTTCTTCTCTCTCTTTGGTTAAAGCGAGGGGACAACATGGCCCTCTGGGCATGTCACAAAATGATTAACTAATAGTTTTGAGTTAGTCAAGTATCCAAATGGTGTGTGCGTGTGTGGTCCATTGCGTGAGTACTTCAGTCTGTACATTAGGCCGGCTACTGAGATCATGGTCACAATTATGCTATCTACAATATACATACAGCTGTACATACATGGAAACTGCGAGAATGCCGGTAGCTAAAGACTGGCCATATTTATGCCAATTAAAATGTTAGACAGTGAACGACTTCAATGGATGGCTGAAGTCACATTTTGAGAAGGCATGTCTGATTCATTATTTATCCAGCCAGCTTTCTGAACAAATTTAAAGGGTTTCATGACAAATCAGACTGGCATGTTGAAAACCTAAACTATTAGGTTCAGTTCGTTTGAGGAAACCAAAGGCAGACACATTCAGCCCTCAATGTCTTTTCCTTGTCTTCCGCAGGCCAGCTTTTATCATTGATGTCCTGTAAATGTATGTCTACCAGTAGCTGCTAGACCACAGTTCACATGAGCATTTGTGATGAAAATGATCATGTGAATCATATGCTATGGCCTTCACAAGTGCTAGATCTCAACCCAACTCAACACCTATGGGAGATTTTTGATCAGTGCTCTCCACCATCAACATCAAAACACCAAATGAGGGGAAAAATGCTATTCAACCCTCCAGTAGAGTTCAACACACTTGGAGGCTCTATGACAAGGAGCAGTGATGCTGTTCTGGTATGGTGGACAACTTACTAAGACACTTTGGTAGTATTTAAAATGATCTACTATACAGGCAGACGTGATTTGGCCAAAATGTAGAATGTAGTATGAAAAAGAAAGCTAAATTTGCATTTTGCTAAAAATACCTGGATGTTGAACTGATTCTAAAATAAATCTCTAGTATGCTTCGGACATGTTTACCTTACTTTCTCGCAACGCAACATAAAGCACTGGCAGTGGTTTGCCATTAACGTTATTTAAACATTGACTTATTTCAACTCAGCAGTCCACCCAAATCGAATACAAATTTGAGGCAAGAAATAAACAATCCAGTTGCTGAATCTTTACTCATATCAGATCAACAAGGCCCCATTTAAAAGTTTGTTACTACTACTACACTACTGATGCGACTGCCAGCCCATTGGCTAACTACTACAATTTCCCATTGAGGTTAGCGAGTCGGCTGATTATCTGCCACTGCCAGCATCTAGCTTTTCCAACAAATGCTGTTCTAATAAAGGGGGGAGGGAGGTCTGAGGTGCTGCAGTTGGACTCTCTTGTTGTCATTAGCCACGTCATTGTTTACTTCCACTTTCCAAAACTGGAAACTGACTACACCTAGCCTAGCATAGTGCCAAATAATTAATTTGATGAGCACCTGTATTTCAATGGGGCTGACGCATAACATGGATAAACTTTGTCCCCCTGTTCATCAAAATAAGGTTCGTTAACAACAGGCTACCGAAATAAAGTTTGACCAATTATGTACTTATCATGTCAACTGCCACTGGTCTGCATGCTTACCGTGTGTTATGAACAGCAGTAAGAAAGTCTGCTATACAGCCAGCATGACACAAGAACCCACGCAAGTTTAAAAGGCTTCCATGCATGTTGCTCTTGTTGGTGTGTGCGACTGTATAGTTATGTGTGTACGTGTAGAACTGAAGCCAGCAGATGTCTGCTCTGATTGATAGGAAAAGGAGGACCTCCAAGCCTTTTAACCACCGCCACCCCTCCATCCATCCCTGTGTGTTGTTGCTCTTATGATGGGTATCAGTGTACTAAAACAAGGCTGAATAGCAAAGAAACCAGTCAGCCGGCAGGGTAATAGCCTTGCTTTGTGTGAATGGAGTATGCAGCCAATTCAAATACAGGATGTATTGTACAACCATTAAATCACACAGCTGTCTGAACAGGCGTGCATTCTAGTTTCCATGTTTCCTAATAGACCAATTAATGAGGTTTTCTATGGAGTGATTTATGTAATAGCAAAACTTAAAGAGGCTATTCATATTTATATAATAGAAAACTTTTTAATGCTTTTTCCTGTGCAGCTTGTTTACCCGGCTTCAGGCTTTAAGAAATCTCAGACACAAATCAGCTACCTTATTGTGAAGTGACAAGAGACGCATATTGACAAAATGTTCAAAGCATACTTCAAGCTATTGTAAGATCGTCATGTCATCCATGATCAGGCTACATGTGCTCAGCTCAATAGAAATATTTCATTTGATAAAAGAACATTATCTATAGGTTACATTTTAGCCATTTTACTTACAATGCTAGTAGCTTTCCATAGCTCAGCACGGTGTATAACAAATAGACTGACACTGTTACTGACATACAGACAGTATACTGGTGCACAGGACTCAAGTTATGTAAAAAGACAAATTCCAGCCTGAGAAACCCTCACACTGATATATATCATCAATCTGTGATGTTCAGAGTGTTCAGGGAATTCTTTTGTGATGGTGTGCTGCTATTTACCCCTACAGTGTTCCTAATTTATCTCAGCCTGCCACCTCACCTTTTACTTCTGTTGGTGATTTCCAACTTTTCACTGTATATGTTAGATAATCCCTAGGTGACAAAACGTATTCTTTATATCTGAGAATATAATATACAGTATATGTATTTGTACCATTGCCACAGAGAATACTCAAATTTGATTGGCTGGAGTGTGTGTATTATTTTTAGATAACCCCATGGCTCTGATCTAGTGTTGTCAACACTGGTCTAAAATAATAGTCAATGCTGGAACAGCATTAGGTCTTGGGGTTTCCTGCTTGTTGTAGAAGTAAGCTAATGAAGTAGAAGTAGACTAATGTTAATTTCAAAGACAGACTTTGCCAACATAAAGTCTACATTTAAAGTGTGTATTTTTCCTAAACACCAAATTGTTGCTGGTAAGTAGCCATGTCTGTAGCCACAGTAACCAGTCCACTCAGTCTGTCTGTCCCACAGTAACCAGTCCACTCAGTCTGTCTGTCCCTCAGTAACCAGTCCACTCAGTCTGTCTGTCCCACAGTAACCAGTCCACTCAGTCTGTCTGTCC